>JASDQU011402337.1:0-43696 GCA_032191745.1 Picea mariana | reverse complement strand
TCTTTCCACAACACATGTACCATATCCTTCATGGTTAGCAATGCATTAAACATTTCTTTGTCAAAGAACTGAGAATTGGAAGATGTAGGAGAACTATCAATGCTTAAAGCTTCCTCCATATTTGCAAGGTAACAAAACTTCAACACAAATCTTGCACCAATACCAACAGCTAAAACTCAAGCTATCATTGGCAAATACATGAGAAAAATAAACTATGCTCTGATACCAACTTGATCTGAAAATAGAAGGCTGACTTGTTATGCTATGCAAGCACCCTCTACCTCATAAAATATTTCTTAACAGGACCTTGCTTCATGTGTTAAAATAGGCAAGATAGTTTATGTGTTTAAGTTCTTGCTTCTTCTTTGCAATGTGCATGTGTGAGGAATGTTATTTTAAAATGATTACTCATGTGTTATAGATCAATGTATAGGAATATAAAATGCAGCAAATAACACAACAAACTCACAACAATAACAAGATGATAAAGGAGTTCACCCCTCTCTGGGCTACGTCTCCTTGAGCCTCCTTCAATGGACTTGGCTCTTTGGGATTAGTTTGTCAAATGATATTTACAAGCTGCTGCTCAACTCCAATGGATTTTCAGACTGTACCATTGGATTCAGAATACATAAAAACCCCAAATTTGACTGTAAAAACCTTGCAAATGGACAATGGCTCATCCAACAATGACCTCTTCTACATGTGACCTCCAAGCTTCCCTGAACTTGAATGAGGCAAAAATACTTGTAGAAGTCCTCCAATGGATCTGAAACCTATCCCAAAGTGTTCAGAGCATAATAAATAGTCAGAAATGACTATTCAGTCTCAGAAAATGGATATGTGCTCATCTGAGCAATGCCTCAAACAATGAGGGCTTTAAGCTTCATGGAGCTTCCTCAAGCTTCAAATGTGAAAAACCTGCAAATAGGCTCTTCAAATGCCTGTGAAAATGTTTCCAATGGACTCAGGACATCCAAAAATCCCTAGCTGGGCTTTTACGGCACCTGATTTGGTCAAAACTCATCAAGTTATGCTTGCTGCCATTTTTCCTTTCTCCAAGCTCTGTTACAGGCTCGCCATATTGCACCTGTGGGAAACTGAGCCTAGCCTCTGAGCGTTTTCGGTCACAAAACCCAGCCTCTGCGCGTGTTCCCGAAAATGGTGCAAATTGTCGATTAGTTAACGAAAATAAAGCCCCCGAGGACGGAGGTGTTGGGCGCATGGGCCATGTGGCCACGTCCCTCGCACGCCAAAAAGGGGCTCGGTTCCACCATTCATTGTACAAGTGACAAGTGGCGGGTAATATGTGGGTGTGACCGTTTTCATATAATAAAACCCAACCTACAAATGCGAGTGCATAAATACATGGCTTAAATTATTGGTTTAAAAAAACACAACACATATATATATATATATATAATATATGTTATACCAACCCGCGTGCCAAAATATCAAACCGCGCTTTTTTTCCATGTGGGTATGGGCGCATGGCCAATGCCAAGAACCGCGGGCTTAATTCATTTAAAACCATGTAATGTACATTTCCCCGCGCGCGCGCCGAACGGAGGGCATGGTTGCATGTGCAGCGAGTGACCGGGGGCTGACTGTTTAATACGCGCCCATTTCCATAACTCCCGTGAATATGTGGCTACAGTCATATGATATAACAAATGTGACCACGGGTCGGGGCTGAGCCCCGGCCCGAACCCCTGCCACAGTTTACCAAATGTAAATTCACATACTTTTAAACTCGTATCAAATGCAACGGACACACGGCGACATCGTGGCTAGCGTAAATTTGTGAAGGCATTGCATAGTGGGAGGTTCGGGGGTCGAACCCCGCAACCTCCATAAACTTTTGAATAAACCAACCATAGACCAAAAATGAGGGGACACGTGGCGCCCTCCGATTGGGCCACGTGTCCTCATAACATTTGTCCAAAATCTGACATGTGTCGTCTCCTAATTTGCCAGTCATTAACCAACCAACGCTTTCCACGTCTTCGTCGTATGGTCCAGTCAATGCTACATCAGCCTGCCACGTTAGCCTCCCACGCAGGATGCTGACGTCATCATGTGCCACGTGTCACCAATCCAGTGGTGACACGTGTCATTTCCAGATTGGTCAAACCATATGCCGAAAATGCCAAAAATGAATGACACGTGTCACACCTAGGAGCTGCCACATGTCCTGTACGATCCTGCCACGTCACTATACGGCTGCCACGTCAGCTGTACAGCCTGCCCAGTTAGCATCAAAATTTTGCCTGTTTGGCTCGGCGAACAGATAGCGACAACTTCTCCATTCGGACTCCGTTTGTGAAAATAAATATACCGTCGGAATCAAGAGAACGAGACGGATGCAATGGCACTGTTTTTGTCGCATCCTGAGCACTTTGAAAATTGAGCAAATTTTAGACCCCTGGTCCAGATTCTGATCATTCAAACTTTGGTACCAACATGGTGTCTTGTTTGATATTTAACTTAACCTCTTTATACCAGTCATCGTCGCACTATATAGTTAGAATATTTTATCAAAGAATCATTTGAAGAGGTATCATTGGAAATATGTGTGGTCTCTGAATCAACACATCTGCCACTTTGTTCAATGTTCCTTTGATGTAAGTAATCTCAAAATCATATATTCTAAGCAATTCTGACCAACGCCTTTGTCGTGCGTTTAAGTCACTTTGTGTAAAACTATGCTACAAACCATAGTGGTCTATTTTTAGATTGAATTTTCATCCAATCAGGTAGTGTCTCCACACTCTTAGGGCATACACAATGGCCAATAACTCCAAATAATCCATCATGTAGCTCTCCTCATGCTTTCTTAATTTTCTTGAGATGTAAGTGATCACTCAACCATCTTGCATCAAGACTTCACGTAAGCCTTCTTTGGATGTGACGGTGCATACCAAGAATTCATTTTCCATGTCAGGTAATTTTAGTATCAACGCTATCTTCAACAACTCCTTGATCCTTTGAAATTATTCAGCGCATTTCTCAATCCATACAAACTACTTGTTTTTCTTCTGCAATTTCATGATCGGATTTGCTATCTTCAAAAAACGTTTGACGAACCGTCGGTAATATCCCGGTAAACCCATAAAGCTACGTACTTCTGGTACGTTAGTTGATGCAAGCAATTCAATAATATTCTCTACCTTCGTTGGATCCACATTGATTCCTTCATCGAAGATAACATGCCCTAAGTAATGAATCCTCGATTGATAAAAAGAGCATTTCGATAATTTCCCATATAATTTGTTTTCTCATAAACATTACCAAGCGCAAATGCTCCTCATGGTCTTTCATCATTTGAGAATATATCGATATGTAGTCAATGAATACTTTAAAAAAAAATCCAAGTATTCATGGAACACCCCATTCATTAAGCTCTTGAATACCCCTGGGGTGTTTTTCAGTCCAAATAGTAAAACAATAAACTCGTATGCCCGAACCTCGTCTTGAAGACAGTCTTAGGAATTTGTTCCTCTCTGATCCATAATTAGTGATATCCTAATCTCAAGTCAATCTTTGAAAACAAAATCTCTCAACAAATAATATATTCTTGGCATTGGACATTGCTTCTTGATCATTGCCTTATTCAATTAATGGTAGTCAATACTGAGTCTCCACGGCCCATCCTTATTTTGTATGAAAATAAAAGGTGCACCCCATGGTGACACACTTGGATGTATAAGTCACATGTCCAAAAACTCCTTTAGTTTCATTTTGAATTCTTGTAACTTAGGAGTTGACATCCGATAAGGTGCTCTTTATATTGATTCAGTTTCAGGTTTCAAGTCAATTGTAAAATCCAATTCTCTTTCGAGTGACAAACATGGTAACTCTTTTGGAAACACATCAGCAAACTCTCGGACTACCGGAGGGTTTTCTATCCCTTCTGCCTTGCCCTTTTCATTTAGCACTAAGATTACATATAACTTGCATCCTTTGCACATGCTCTTTTATAGCTGTAGGGAATAAACAAACCTCAAGGACACTCCCTAGTTTATTCCCACGATCACTCTTCTTTGTCCCTCATCATCAATCAAACTCAACCATTTCATCTTACATTTGAGTATCGCATCATGCGATTCCAACCAGTCCATACCAATCACGACGTCATAATATCCTAAGATCATTATGTACATGTTGGCATTCATTACAAAATGTCCCAAGTTAAGGCTACAGTCTGTAACCTTTCCTCCAACCTTCTGCTTGGAACCCAAATCTATTTCCATGTAGATAAACTCTTGATTTTCGACTTCCTTTACCTTAATTCTTTTTAGCATTTCACTAGAAATATTCTCTCTGTAGCACCGGGATCTATCAAAATACTAAAGGTATGTTAAATGATGGTACTTGATGTATCGAGAACCGTAGACTCATGCTTGGCCTTGGTGTTATTCATCGCTGCATGAAACTGGTGGGCCTTGCCCAAATCTCCAACTGTAGCGTGTTCGACTGAACCAACTTCTCTGGCCCCCTCAATGAGACAATCACGTTGGTAATGTGGTTCTTCACATGTCCAACATCCATTCTTCGGTCCATTACTCCCGGTACCTAAAGTAGAATTTGTCATCCTACCATCTTGAAACTCTGGTTTGTTTTGTTGAATAGGCCTAGATTGTTGTTGTTGTAGATGACACTATTGTTGGTGTTGTGGTCCTGTGTAGGCACCCTGCTTCTGAGGAGTCAGTCATCATGGCGTCATGAACTGGGATCCTCTTGGTGTGTTTCGATACCCTGATTAATTTCTAGCTAGGGTTTGATTCTACTGAGCACCATATGTTGCATGTCCTATCGATGTCGCATGAGTCTTTCCCTGACCCATGTTGATCAAATCTTCCTCAACTATGATGGCCTTCTGGACTGCATCGTGCAACATCCAAGGAATCAATATTCTCACCTTCGCATGAATTTTTATCTCAAGACAAAACACAAACTTGTTGACCTTGATATTCTCGGTGTTCAGATGTGGAGAGTACATAAGAAACTCCATCAATCAGGCCTCATACTTACGCATCGTAAGACCACCCTGTCATAAGGTGTTGAACTCATTGAGTTGGCACTCAATGAATTCCTTTGACAAATACCTCTCTCGGAACCTCTCCTTGAATAGTTCCCATGACACGTATTCAAAAACCATGTTCAGCTGTGGTAGGAGTGTATTCCACCATAGAAGGACGATCCCCATTTAGCTGAATTAACACCATGTTAACTTTCATGTTGGAGGTGTAGTCATGAAGTGAAAATCACATCACCATGTTCTCCAACCATTCCTCAACGACTGCATCGTCCAAGGCACCCATGAACTCAGGAAACTTAACCTTCTCTAGTTCTATGTGAATGCTACTAGTACCGGCTGGGGCGCGTTATGGACCCTTAGGGTGTACATGTTCCCTAGCCTCATCTCTATCTAGTTGGTTAATCAAGGCCTCTGAAATCCTCTAAAATGACCTCATCAACCCAACCACATCCCCCACAACAATCTGCTCTTGTCCAATGACTTTCTCTTCTCCTATGGGGTTAGACCCCTCTGGCATGGATGCTACTGGAGGTTTCTCACTTCCTCCCCTAGCACCATGTCATCTACCTCCACGACGTCCTCTAACCATGATTACTTGCAGGGAAACAATTCAATTCAATTAATGATAAGTTATTAATCAAGTGTTTAATACAATGGAAGGTGTAATGATCCCAAGTCTCCTGTTTGAACCCACTCTAATACCATATGTAATGACCCTTCAGTTACGACTAGGAAAGCGAAGTAGAAAATGAATTTTTTTTCTTTAAAGAATTAGATAATTAACCTCAACACATAATTCATAGCATCACATAATCTATGACATCATAAGTAAAAGAATTACAAGCTCCTCATCATTGAAATCAATAACGATGCAATCAACACATCAACATAAAGGAATGAGACACATAAACATAAACAACGACACAGCTCAACACATCACAATCAAATTGAAGAAAATTATAAACAATGATAAACCAGAAACTGAATATTAAAATGACTACCCTCCCAACCTAATTTGCAAGGTTAGGATCTCTAGGACACATAAGAAACGCTCAATCCCAAGATTCATCTAATTGATTTTGACCATTTAAGGTCCCAGGGTTGGTGATCGTTCTGAGGACAAGGAGGTGTCTACATCCCACATACGCAGTCAAGTCAAAAACCAACTAGCTCAATCAATCAACATCATTATTGTTCATGGCACGAGAGAATTTAATTACTAAATCAATCATATAATGACATAAATTAAGGCACAATGTAATCAACAGTAAATCAACATTATCTTCAAGGTGCACACAATTAATATAATCACTTAAGAAATCATACATCAACATTAATATAATGCATGTGAGTAATCTAAAAGCATAATCATAGCGCAAAGCAATATAACTACTTAATCATCAACATAGTCCATGGTGCAAGGGAAATCAATTGCTGAATCATTTATTCATCAACATTTTTAGTCGTGCAAGAGTAGATTGATTACTAAAAATATTCAAATAAACTGTGTATAAATGCGTAAGAGTAAACTAATTTCTAGACAATCCTAGGTCAACATAATTAAAGCCATAAGAGTAATCATTACTTTTATTCATTGCGCAAGATATTATAAATGCTTAGTCAATCATATGTCAATCATTATAATCGACTTATTTTTAAATGGCACAAGAGATTATAACTGCTTAATACATCATATTTCAATGATTCACAACTTTTGTAGCACAACTAAATACATTTTTAATCACTTATCTAATTAATCAATACAGTAGGAATTTAGTACTAGATCTCACCTCGATCTTCAAGGTACCACACAATCATACTGAACTTTAATACTAAAAGACAAGGCTGCATTATAAACTCATTAAGAAGTTATGCATCATCACACATGAGCCAAGTAAAATAATTCCATCTTAACTTACATATTCATAAGTATGGATTGAGGAGAATCAAGCCAACTAATAGACATACTTAAGGTCATGCACCCAATTAAGATATTAATGAGAATCAATAAAAAATTATTAATTAGGTGGGACAAGCATTTTATTCTTCTATCTAAGACAATATTGAGAATGGGAAAAGGTTAAAATTGGTCAATAGAGAATCCATTTAACCTTGAAAAGTAATTGGATGTTATAACTGGAAAAAGGATGGGACTTTTATATATATCAATTAAAATATGAATATATTAAGAACAAATTATAGTTACAAGACAATAGATTGAACATCCTTTGAAGATATGTTAATTTACAACTATAAGCAAATCCATTGATTTAATATCATTAATGTAAGTTGATGTTGATTGAGATTGTTGAACTGCTTTTCAATTAAAAAAAAAACACCAATTAAGAATAATCTATATCACAATAATAACTACTTCAACATGTTATTGTAAGGTGAAATTGTCCTTGTAATGGAAAACTTAATTCTCTTTTGTACGGAGCATCGAACCATTGACCAATGCCCAACAAAGGATAACCACCATCAAGTGAAGGATCCACTTCCATATTCATATTGAAGTATGGGGTTTCACTAAAACAAAACTTTTAAACAACAAACACAACATAGGTAATTCTCTGGAAAAACTGCCACTGGGGAGAAGGTAAAAATGCATTCTAGTTTTAGGTAACACAAAGAGGATTCAAGAGGAAAAGATCTGGGAAAAATCCTCAAGGAAAAACACAGAGGAAGGAGTTGGGTTGATACACCCAATTCCTAGACATTTTTATTAAAAAAATCGCAGAGATAAAATGAAAAACGCAGAGGTTAAAGGAGAGAAATCGCTAAGCATTTGGTTTAAGAAGAAGGGTTTATAACTCCTGAAAATGCATAGAATCAATAAGGTAAAATGCAAGGTGTTATTTTCCCAACATGCAGGGCATCCTTCCATGCCAAAAATGCATATGAAATAAGGTAAAATGCAGGTGTTGTTTTTCCATCATGCAAGGCATCCTTCCATGCCAAAAAGACATAGTAAATAAGGTAAAATGGTGTTCTTTTCCCAACATGTAGGGCATACTTCCATGCTAAAAACACATAGGAAATAAGGTAAAATGCATGTGTTCTTTTTCCAACAAACAGGGTGTCCTTCTATGCCAAAAAGACATAGGAAATTAGTTAAAACACATGTGTTCTTTTCAGTTAAAGCGTTGGGTGATTTCCTTGATAAAAACAAAGAGAAACATGTTGTTGGGAAATAAAAAACAATTGAATTGTTCAAGGAAAGAAAGGCGCAGGGTTCTAGACTTGGATACCCAAAGAATAGAATGAAAACATAAATCGTATGCTGGGAAATCACATGCAAATCAAATTTTTGAAAGAAAAAGAAAGGTGCAGAGGTGTTGGGTGAGTTATAATGTACAAGCGCGATAAAAATCTTATAGAAAAACACGGAGATAACCTCCAAATTGAAAAGGGGAAACATTGAATGAGAAATCAATATTTAGTTGGGTTAAAAATTCAGACTCGTTAGAATTTCCTTTCTACACTACACAATATTCAAGGAAGCTTGCAAGTCCAATATCTGAAATCCATTACCACTGTCAACAATTCTAAAAAAAATATATATATAATAAAAACCTAATACAATGAAAACTCAAAATGAGAATGCCATGACCGACAAAGATAGGATTGATGACGATCCTTGGTCACTAGTGTTCCCTTCCTTAGTTCGCTTGCTAATCGTTGAGATTTCACCGGTACCTCCCAACTAATGCTAGGAGTACTCTTCTTCCCCCTTAGACCCTCGAGCCGCAAAAGGGCCATGCACACACACAACCATAATTGATCTATCTACCATATTGCATCGCAAGGTAGAGCCATGAATCTCTCTCAAGCTGGGTATCCCAACTCTCAAAAGTAAAATCAATTAGAATTTATGCAGCATAACCTTACTCATAACCAGCGTGATCCATTACTCATCTTAGCCATTTGTTTTATAGAATTTCCTTAGTGACACCTCGCCATTTGTACATTTAATTCATTTTTAAAAAATTAATTAGGAATTATTCCCCCCATACACTTGTCACCTATTCCCTTAGTTGCAAAAGTAAATCAACAATTTATTTTAAGTAAAAGTAAATTGCCCTCACTCATCCTAAAAGCGCTCCTAAAATCACTCCAAATTGTCCCTTTATTCCCTTTATTTCCAATTAATGACTGACGCCTTTCTGAAATTGAGTTGAGTTAAAATAGGATTGTTCTCTAGTTAGACTAGTGTTAACTAGACTTTAGATACCTTTCTATGCTTACACATTCTTTTATGCTTTATTCCTTTCTTATTTTAAATTCTAATTTGGTATTTTTTGCACATATGTGTATTGTATTAACTCTTTAGATTTATTTCATCTCTCTTAATTTCTTAAATTGGTTTACCCTTTTTCCTATTTTATCCAATTTGTAATTTAGCTTTACTAATCTCACCAAGCTTTAGACTTAGGCTTAGGCTTAGACTTTCATTTGGGGGTTTAAAATTAATAATTCCAATCCTTAATTAATTAATTAAATACGACAATGTTTAAAGATTTTACAAGATGTAAAAATTCGCTCAAGGTTTTCTAGGCCACCTAGGTTCATTGGCTCAAGTTTTATTTATGCGATGTGCCCTTAAAGATTCTCTTCATGCTCCAACGGTGCCACTCTCCTTTGATTCAAATTTTAATTACACAACATTCCCTTCAAGACGCACTCCGTGCTCCAAGGGTGCCACTTGCCTTTGACTGGTTTTGGTAGTTGTCTAACCCTTGGGGTCAATAATCCATTTAGACGACCTTGTGAGAGAATAAGGGATTCTAAGGAATAATGACCCTTCCATATTGTGTGCCCCTTAGAAATCTTCATGAACGACTATCTCATTCTTCCCTCACGGCATCATGGATGTCTCGAACTAGGTAATCGTTAACCTACAATTCTAGGCATGAATAAAATGCTAGTAGGTTGTGTCAGGGATGTTTCCACACCTCTCCCTCAATATCTAGTTTTGGTGCATGCCCCCTTTACTCCTAATGTGATTCATATTAGCAAGAAATCTTCATCCTACACCCAATAACAAAACAATATCAAAGATCCATAAACAACATCATAATATAATCGATCATATGTCACATATGCATAAATGGAATACTCAAACCAATACAATCCACTCCCTGACTTAATCTAGGGTCCAAGGTGGTCCAGTGATGCCATCGACATCGTCAATATGTCAAGTGTCCTGCACACTCACGCGAAACTTGTCAATATCATCTATCAATACATAAATATCATACAACATAAATCATAATCCATCAACATCATCATACGAATCCATAAGCAGAAAAAAAACATATACTAAAAATGGATCACTTGGAACTGCCCTCAAATAATAAGTCAATAATATGTACTCGCAAGAGAGCTTCATTCACCAACAACATTTCATCATCTATGATTTTTAAGTAATCTTCAATCCTGTCTACTTCACTGATACTTTAATCGTAGATGAAATGCTCAAGGCTCCTACCAAATATGGTTTTATGGAAAACTTAGTCTTCATATGTTCCATGTTAGTCAACATTTTATCCTTTGGATTTTGATATTGTGAAATAATTTTGTGTTTGTCTTTGATTTCTTCTTTCTTCTATGAGATTGTTTTCTTTCGTCTTTTAATTTCAAAACCTTTCATACTTAGGTATGTTAATTCTCTTGATAGTCCATCTTTTGGATATGATGTATCTTCTACTTGAAAAGAAGAAGTTCCTCATTTTAAACTTTCAATATATTTTTCATACATTTTCGTATGTTCACCCATATCTCGCATTTTCTTCAGTTGTTGATCTTTCTCAGCCTAGATTACTTGGAGCTCTATATTTTTTACATGGTCAATTCCTAGTATTCTTAGTTTTTGTTTCAAAACTGGGATTTCTTTGTCTTTTGTTTTCACCAATGATTCTATTGATGCATCATCTTTTGTATTTTTTAAAATTTCTATTATCCACTCTTCTATATCCTCTATTCTTATATGTCTGGTTCTAGTAGCCAACTTTTCATTCTTCAAACGAGTTCTGAGTTTATCATTGATGGAATGAGGTTTCATTATTCCAATATTGACTATCATAGCATCTATGTTTATCATATTTTTAGTTTGTCTATGCAAATCAAATTTATAGAAAGGATGAACATTATTCAAATTAATATAAATATTTGTCAAATTTTTTTATCGTTTGGCTCCATGACTGTTATATTCAACCTCCTTTTTTCATAGTCTACATATGAGATCATTGGAGTCTAATATGTATTATGCTCATAGATTTTAGGAATCATACTTTTCTTAATGTGTGCACTTGTCTTTCTGATTTCCATAAAATGTTGAACTTGGTCCAACTCTTTTGATTGATCACTGGTTCTTGACTCTATCTCACTCTGAGCTGCTACACATTTGAGATTTTCTGCAAAACTCACTTCTATAGACACATCATGGCCCATTTTATTTGGAATTATTTATTCAAGAAATTGTATTTCATCTTCTTCAATTTCTTGATCTAATTTATGTTTCTTGGATGATTCTTCTTCCCATGTTTCTGAACTCCTTAAAGAAAAATATGATTTTTTCCTTTTGTATGTATTTTCAAAATGTTGTGGAGTTTGTGTGATTGGAGACTTTGTTGAATTGTGAGGTGCTTTACCATTGATATGCAAAATGTTTAGAACATATTTCCAACTATTTTAGTTCTCCAATATCTCCAATTTCTCTTTTTGTTGATTCTGAAAAGGACTTTTCCCATGTAAAATTATTTTTGATGAAATTATGCCATAAGGGTCATAATTCCATGTTTCTCCTTGTAATCCTAGAGCTGAAAGCATATTTGTTGCAACCTGCAATGCTAACTTGGCATTCACAATGAGATGACTTACTTCCTTATTTAATTTAAAGGTCACCTTATACTTGTTAGTCACAAAATGAATTTCATCAATGTTCAATCTTTTCCTAACATATTCAAGAGAAAAACATTTGGGAGTCATAAAATAGGAAAATGAAATGGAGCAAGATGATAGCCATAAATCTTGATTTTTGTGTAATGTTAAAAAATATACCAGTCTCCCACTCTTTTTTCTACGCTTAATTGTAACAATGTTTTGCACCTAGGAAATATTCTAGGGGTTTCTTGATTATGTATGATTTGGTAAACTTTGGACATAAATTGATCCAGATATTCTGAAAATTCAAAATTCATAGGATTTTTGATAATCATAGAGGTCCAGTATGAAACTAAGATAGGATTACCAATATCATATTCAACTTTTAATCCTAGATGCATTAAAATAAAAGATTGTGTAAACAAAAAGAGATGAACCAGGTAAGACTGGTATCTGAATCTTTTGAGAGTCTCAAATTTGGAAAGATGATAATGAATTTGATCTGCGATGAACTGGGCATAATTTAATTTAGTGATGGGTTTGGTTGTGATAGGGAATATTGAGACCATTATCCCTAATTAAATTTCATCAACTATTAAATCATTCACTTTCCCTAATATCATAGAAATCATAGAAATTATTTTCTGAGAAGTCTCATGAAAAAGGTTTGTTTGAATGACAACATTATCTCCAAGCACATAAACGTTTGTACAGAGGTAAGACTATAGTAAAGAAACTCTATCCTTTGGTTCCAATTCTCTAAATGATTTAGCTACCACGAGTTCATTTAATGGTTCACTACCGAGGTTAAGTGACCATCTCATAATCACATTTATATTCTGAGCATTTAATTCAACAAGAATAGACCAAATTTAGAGATTATGGTTCTCTTGACTGGAATATAACTCTCGAAAAACCATACTACAAATTCCAGGAAATGCTAAACCTTAGGAACTACGAATTTGGTAACGTAAGACTCCAATACATAATAGTGTTCAACTAAATCCTGGAAGCCTTGTTTCACCTGTTGGTAGAACACAAAGGTATCAAATGATAAAACATGATCAGAGACATCATTATGTCTATCGACAATGTCTTATTCTATGGGGTTTTGAATTTTATTACTCTGTGTATACTGTGATTTCTTCATTTTGATATTGGTAACAATCTAATAAGAGGGTTTTAAATTTACTCGTGGAAGTTATTGGCTGAAACATGTACATGGATGGAGTAATGGTGGTGAATATTGTAGGAGATTATAATTGGGTGGTGGGACTCTTAGAATACAAAATAAATTAATTATTTGACCCTTTTCCCCTTTTACCTTTCGAAATACATACATGCTATTAAATTAATAGAGGAAAATTAATTAAAAATTATTTTTTTACGTTTTCATTTGGTTGATGTGACATTGGACGCATGTCAAACCCATGTCAATTGTAGGGGTTCAGGCGTGGTTAGGATAACCATTTATCCTAGGGGGCACCATTGTAGGATGGGTGCCATGTCTAAAAGAGGTTGACTATGGTAGAGTTTAATGCCACCCCTTTCTGTTAAAATTCGAGCACATGGGGGGGAGCACAATCGAATATAGGTCGTTGATCTTTTTATCTCGAGTGCATGGACTAATATGCACAAAATAGACACATTTATTAATATGAAACTATATAATAACACAAATGTAAAGTCAATTTTAAGTCTAAATGATATATAAACTTTATTAAAACTACAATGGATATCCAAATATGTAAAAAAGGTTTATAAGTAAGCCTTATTTTATTTTAAATAAGAAAAACTATTATAATCAAAATTTTGTTTCATTTATTTGAATTTAAAGTAATTTTTTTTTTATTCTTTTATTTGTTTTTATGTAGTTTTTTTTGCAATACCAAAATGCCTTATTATTCCTAACTTATAAGTTATAAAATTTCCAAATTTATAAAATTTGGACTATGTTACAATATCTGGCTCTATATGGGGATTGTGTTTTCTTGCGAGATACTAAAGAACATGTAGACCAAGTTCCTTTTATTGGGTTATGGAGTCATTATTTTTAGTAAAAATTAATAATATAGTCCTAGAGAATGATGTTTTCTTCATGAAATCACAAAAACTCCTCTTCTCACTTATATATTAATCTATGATTGAAGGAATTGAATGACCACCAATTTCAGAATTCAACATGCTCATTATAGAATATGAATAGAAAATATAAAAAAATCACAGTCATACAACTTTAATCTGGAGTTGTTTATCGTAATATAACTCTAAATTTTGGATTAGGAGTCAAATTTCTTATTAGTGTTTTCTTCTTCAAGGATTTTTTTTTCAGATTTCAAAAAATATCTAGGTTAGAAAAGAGTTGTTTTATGAGAACACTAAATTTAATTGAGTATTGTAGTAAAGATACTCACTTCCATTCCTCCTCATTCTCATGGTGTTTCTACACTTCCAAAAAACATCCATAGCCTATGATGTAGTCACCCTGACATCATAGGCCTTGCTTCATTTCCAACGAGCATCCATAGCCCCAATGAAGCTACCTGCATTTCCCACTTGATTTTCCTTTCACCATATTTTATCATTAATAATCATATCTTGTAATTTAAGGTCTGGATGACTATTTTGATGAATGTATTCATTGTTTTGGTCATATTCCTCATCAATGAGTTGATGAAAAATCGTCAATCATTCCAAAAACCCTTTTTTGTTGGTCATCTTCAAACACTTGCCAATGTTTGAGATTGTCAGATATTGAAGGTATGTATTTCATTTTAATTTCATATTTAAGATTTGGCACTTCATGATTTTTGAAAATACTTGGTGCTACAACTAGATAATCAAATTGTTTATTTTCTTTTCTAGGAATTGCATGAATATTGAAAGTCAAAAACAAAGTCTCAATTAAGTCCCAAGCATAATTTCTATAAGATATCACCCTAGAATGTTTATCTTGATAAAAATTATTTATTTTCTTAACAATTAACTATGCACCCCCATATACAATAAGATTTGAAATTTTCATTTTCTTGGCAACTTCTAAACCTATCACTAGTGCTTCATATTCACAAACAATATTCATTGAATAAGTTTCAAAATGTAATGTAAAAGAAAAAGAAAAAAGTTCACCTGAAGGTGAAATCAGTAGAATACCTACTCCATCACCTTCCCAAGAGGAAGCTCCATCGAAGTACATTTTCCGCATTCCCTCTTCAGGCTTATTTTCATTCAAAGAACTATTCAAAATTTATGTACAATTTTCCTATTCATGATTTACAAATAAAGTGAAACAACCCAATTCTTGACCTTTCGAGTAGACATGATAATAATTAGGGTGTTTAGGATCATTAGCATTGTAAGAAAGTTTTGTTTCCCTATAAAGTCTCCTCGTCTCTCCACCAAATACTGGGATTATGGAATAATTCATATCCATTTGCAACGAGCCACCTAGTTTACTTGCCTAAGATCTAGATAAAAGCATCCCATAGTTGACAAAGATATCTTCCACAACTATATCCATCATAACATGTTTTATAGGTATTTGGGCTAAGTGAACTACCAGATATGTCATCATCCATAAAAATATAAATTTTCTTGCATCAAAGGAATACAAGTCATGATACAGTATTATGATTTATAATCCTAACTTCTCCATAGCTTTGTTTGGCATTAGATTGTGAGAAGCTCCTGGATCTAGCGTGCAACTGTGTAAGATATGTTCATGGAATGTTAAATAGAAATAAAATGGGGGTATTCATTCTCCTCTTTCCTCAATGTGAGTAGCGAACATTGTAATAGGCCTTTCATATTGCAAGTTTGATGTATCTGTTTGGGTTGTTGTAACAAAACACTCGATCATTTTCATCACTTGTTTTTTGTAAAACGGTTTTTTTTCTATTTCTAACAAAGGGATAAATATTTTGACCTTATTAAGTTCATGTTCTAGATTAAAAGAACTTATTATTTCTTTTATTTCTTTTGGATCTCTTTCATTTTTATTTATAACCTAAGGATTAATATTTTGTTTGGGGGATGTGATTTCTTTCCCTTTGTCTTTATTTTTTGTTTTTTCCGGTTAACCTTGATTATTTGTTTTGGTTGTATTTAAATTGGTTTGTATTCGACTTGTAATGCATATGAGAAGGCTCTATATTGAGATGACGGTGAATCAAGATGATTATTAACTATCATATTCATTGAAATATGATTTAAAACATAGATATTTTTCATAGTCATCCTACATCACATATACTTTAGAAGGATCACCTTCCATCATGTTAATATCCTCATCTATATCCTAAATTTTATCTTCTTCAAAGTTATCAATCAAATTTTCATTTTTTATAGGATCTTGTATAGGTTGATCTTCATTTCTCCTTTCTCTCTGCAAAACTTAGGGACGATTAAAAGACCTTTTAAAACTATTTTGGTTTCTAATGTCCTACCTTCCTTTCTCTGTTTCCATCCTATCCAGTTTATTTGATAAATCTTTGATAATTCTCGACATCTCTTAATTTTATCCTCCTGAATGTTTTTAGTACCAGATGTACCAACTTTATCTTTTTTTTTAATTCTTTCTCTTTCTCTTTCTCTCTCTCATGATTCATTTCTAACTCTAGCTTTTCCTGATGCAATTATGTTGGATTCAATTTCTTTTTCATCATCTTTCATACAAGTCAAGGTATTGGATCTTCTTTCTTTAATGAATAAGGGAAAGTCAATATCAAAAGAGCTTGCAAAAGTGAATTATGTTGCTTGTTGTGATGGTTTGACATCTACATAAATTTTATTATAAATTTTATTAAATTGCTTGATAAAATATGAGATAAATTCATTTTGTTTCTTTTTAATATTCCCAAAATCATTCAAGAAATACAAGTGATATTTCTTTTCAGCTCATTTCCTAAGAAAATAAGTTTCTAGAGCATCCCATGAATTAATTAAATTAGGGGGGAACCATTAAAACATGTCTTCACTTCATCCTCAAATGTTTGAACAAAGATCCTCATGTATACATATTCATATTCGAGACCTTGACTTTCAGTGAAATAATCAAATGTTTTCGAATGTTCTAGAGTTGTAGTCTCACCCTCCCCATTAAATCTAGAAAATACCTTCAGATAATTTTCAGGAAAATCATGGAGATTTGATAGAATATTTAAAGGAGCATATATAGAAAAAGATTTATTAAAAAATATTGATGGAGGAGGTGGTTTTTGATGTGGTACTTTCCCTGCCATGATTAGGTGTTGAAGTATTAATTGATATTTCTTAGGAAAAAGGGGATGGATATAATTTTTGAGAGTCTCTCTTTCTTCTAGAGGGTTTTCTAGAAAAGTAGTTTGAGGGATATCTAAAAGTTCTTGTTTTGTATTTAAGGATGAAAAATTTGGAGTTGTCAACCAAGCATAAAAACATTCAAAAGATTTCTTTGGGGAAAGATTTGGACAATTCTCAACTGATTCCTTCAGGGATATAAGAGGATAATATTTAGTTGAATGTATTTGACAATGTAAATTACAATATTTAAGAGAAAGTTCGATATAACTTTGAGAAAAAAAATTAATTGAGTCTGTTGTAGAGAATATCAAGGATGGTTTTAGGGAATTCGTAAGAGATTCTTCCGTAGATGGAAGTCGGGATGGTTTTGAAGGGATAGAAGGGATTACAAGATTTTTTATTATGGAAATTATTAAATCAACAAGATATTTTCTTTTCCATTTAGGAAGGGTGTAAGATGAGGTTTTAGAGGAGGTTATTGTAGGAGGAGTTATGGGTGTACATTTAGGATTTTTCTTTGACAATGGTTTTTTAGGATTAGCTACTGGCATTGTTTTCTTAGGATCTAGGTGAGCCTGAGTGCTTCTCTTTCCTGATTCAAGGATTAGATATAAGGATTCACTAGGTGAAGGATTTTATCCATCCTATCTCTTTGTTCGCCAACAATGAGTAGGTTTTACTGTTGTCTTTCCTAGGGAAAAATAAATTTCTTTAAATCAAGTCCCGGGAAACGATTCCATAAGAATATTGTAATCATTGAGATGTTTCTGGCTAGAAAACTATGCGAAGGTATTCCTTATATTAATTGATTTGGTTTTAATCATTTTATCCTAAAAGAAAGTGTTTTTGTTGCTAATTTAGGCATGTATATTTATTCTTTTATTTTTAAATATTTAATATGAGAAGGCAAATAATTCCATGTTTCAGACAATTAAAGCATTAGAATATGGAAGAAGAATATAAACAAAAAAACAATTTGAAAATTAGACCAATGTATCTTCTCATACATATTACTTTAACTTTCAAGAAGAATAAGTGATGTTTGTTTATGTATCTTAAAACCATAATATAGTTTCAGCTTAAAAGAATACTTCTTTGGATTAAAAAAGGGATAATGAAATATAATCACAGGTCTTCTTTTATACTCACAGTATTTTTGAAGAAGTATGAAACTTTAGTGATAACTTTGTTGTGTTATGATGGTAGTTGTTGTACTAAATGATCACATTCATGGAAGTAGATACATATAGTAGAATTTAATAATATGGATATAACAAAGAAAGAGAAATCACATAATATGAAACACAAAAAGTTTGAATATTCAAAACTTGCAGATATTTTTATTAAGACTTAAGATTGGTCCAAAAATCTCTTTAAATTGATTTCATCATGAGTATTTATACAATATAGGTCAAAACCAAAAATGGTTATTCAATCCTATTTTTTAGAAAATTGAGATACTACCAAATCCTTGACTCCCTACAAATATGACAATTCAAGTAGTCAATTCCTAATTTTCTTCCTTTTTGATGAGTCACCCTACCAAAAGTTGTAGGAGAATCTTTCAAGTCACATATCATGGGTAACTAAAAGATTTCATCTCTCTTAATGCAATATCCAACTTAATGTATTTCTCTTATGTAGGGGTTGTTGATTAATTGGGTTGGTTGTCATTGATGTCAACCCTTGAAGAAAGTCCAGTAGAGAATTTCGATAGCACAAAGGTTTGGGTAATGGACCCATGTTTTTTTTATGGATAATTTATGTGTTTTGATATATTTGTAGGTAAAACTATTCTAGATTGATAGTACATGTCATTCCATTTCCGGTGGTATTTGGAACGTCACATAACTCCTCACATTTAGAGAGTTATGACCATGTGAAGTTCTAGAACCCTCATGAGTCATCTAGAAGCCCCAAAAGGTCAAATTAGTCAAACTATTTCAAAATAAGAAATTATTTAAATAATAAAGTGAAGTGATGAGTGTACTATAAGTCAAAGAGGATGCAAAATAAATTATTTAAATAATAAAGTTAATGGAGAACTTACTAATTATGGAAAGTGGTTAAGTTAAGTGGAAATTGGTTATAAGTGGGTTAACCCTAAAATAAGGAAAGTGGGTTAAGATGGTTAGAAGGTAAGCCCCTGAGGAAGCTAAATAAAAGTATAAATAAGAGGAAAGGGTCTCTCATTCAAATCAAACTTGAATATTATTGAATATCTATTTCTGTGCAAGGTTATTTGGGAAGGTATTATTAATAGAGAAAAATTACAATAGAAAACGTGCGGCAGGAAAAGTGCGGCAGGAAAACTATGGTAGAAAAAGTGCGACAGAAAAAGTGTGACAAGAATACTGCGCTAGAAAAAGTGGGGCAAGAAAACTACAGTAGAACAGTTGTGGAAGAGAAAGTGCGGCAGAAAATTTTTAGCAGAAAAAGTACAGCAGAAAAAGTGTGGCAAGAAAATTGTGGAAACAAAAGTGTGGTAGAAAAAATGTAGCAAGAAAAGTGCAGCAGAAAAAGTGTAGCAGGAAAAGTGCGGAAGGAAAAGTGCTGCAGAAAAATCACAGCGGGAAAAGTGCGGCAGAAAAACTGTAGCAAAAAAAGTGTGACAGAAAAACCACAGTAGAAAAAGTGCGACAGAAACATCGCAGCAAAAAAATTGCGGCAGTGGATCGCGGCAACAAAACCACGGAAACAAAACACAAAAAGAACAAAGAAGGGTATGGTTTTCATATGTGTAGTATTGAATTTATGAATCAAGTTGAGGGTTTTCCTTGTAAATATGTTGGATGTCCTCTTGGGATTTTATGTCTTGTTGTAGAGTTGATCTGAGGAAGATCCACTAAAGTTTAGTATTGGTTCATGTTTGAGAGCTTTTGGTTGAGGTATGTTGCTAAAGTTATTGGTACAGATAGAGGTTGTATAACAGTGAGGTTCTAGCACATGGTTTGAGGTACATACTCATGTTATAGTGTTTGATCTATATGTGATCAGATCAGATTTCAATGATGAAATAGATGAGGGATTTTGGATGAGGTACATGTTGGGTACATGGTTGAGACATGTAGTTGATGAGTTGGCACATACATGAGGTGTATATTTGATCATGTTGGTACATCTTGATGAGTCATAGTTTATGTGTATTTGATTCATGATTGGTACATATTTGGTGCATGGTTGATGCACTCGTTGATGGTACATGTTGAGGTACAGGTTGGTGCATGGTTGATGCACTTATTTATGGCATAGGTTGATTACAAGTTGTTTGGACATGCTATTGTGACAGGTTATTTGTACAGGTTTGGTGCATGCTTGATGCATTTTTTTATGGTACAGGTTGAGGGACAGGTTGATGCATGGTACATGTTGGCACAGGTTATTGGTACAAGTTGTTACAGGTTATTTGGTACAAGTTGATTGGTACAATTTTACAACAGTATATCTCACAGTGATAGTGTGATTGTGGTTCCATCATTTGACTTCTATGTTAGTGTGGTTGGAAGGGGAAATGACAGGTATTATTAGCCACCTTCCAGTTGTATCTAGAGAATATAAGGGGTTGTATCCTCCTTCTGGTTGTAGCTAGAGAATAGGGGATTTGGACCTTGCCTCAGGTTGTAGCCTGAGAAACTAAGGGGTTGGAGCCTCCTTCCAATTGCAGCTGGAAAACAAAGGAAGTTGGTGCTTCCAATGAATGTAATTCTTAAAGACATATAAGAAAAATAATTATGTGGTTTTCTCCCACTTTGGGTTTCCACGTAAAAACACTGGTGTACTGTGTATGTGTATGATTTCTCATTGGTTCATTGTTTATTTACTCTACAACTATTGGATGATAATGCGACATTGATTTAAAACTTGCATTTTATGGTTAAAAAGGATTATATTTCTCTATTACTAATTCACCCCTCCTCTCAGTAATCCAACAATTTGTATTAGAGTAGGTTCCTTTAGGAAACAATTTAACCACTAGAAGGAGATTATGTATTATTCTGAGAATGGAGTAGCTCTGATTAATGGTCATGATGGTTTAAAGTATGAGTTATGGAGTGGAAGGAAGAAAGTATTTTTACAGGAACAGAGGTATTATATTTGGCTATCAATCATTACATGATATGATAGTTCCAAAAGGGAAAAGAATGCAATGAAGAAGGAATTGAATAAGAATAACAAAATAGCAATGGATTTCATCTGGGAAGGATTACCTAATCCGGTAAGAGAAAAGGTTGGTAAATGTTCATCATCCAAATAACTTTGGGATAAGTTACATGACATATATTCTTCACCCATCGTAGATTCAGAAAATGCCAATGAAGATGCAGATACCAATCAAGAAGAATCGTGTTCACCATGTCAAACATATTTAGAAGATGAAGAGTACATAATCACCAGAGGTATGTTGTTTTTCTTTAATTGTAAAAAACGTGGACATATTGAAATAGAATGCCATGAAGGAAATGAGACAGAAAAAATAATTGAAAAGGAATACAATTATGAAGCATAATTGATTAGTGATTTAGATGAACTAAGAGAAGAAAATAAGTCACTCAAGAAAGAATTGATGAAACAAAAGGAAAGTGTTCACATTTTTGAAGAATCCCAATAGTTCATCGAGAAATTAATAACTCAGCTAGAAGAAACCAAAAATATCGAAGAAAATCTTGAATATCAAAAGTAGTATTTGGAAGCCAGCATAGAAGCACAAAAGGAAGAAGCAGAAATGAGAGAGAAGATATTGACAAATCATCTTAAGGAAATAACTGATGATCTAAAGCACCTTGAGGCAAAGTTTTGTCAAGAAGAGAAAGGACTTGAAGAAGAAATAATCACATTAAAAATTCATCTTGAAGACGCGAAAAGAACAGAAGAAGTCATGATGTTTTAGATAATGAGGAAAGAAGAAGAGGTTGAGAAGATTGAAGAAGAATTTGTCACATTGAGAAGTAAAATAGTCAAGCTAAACAAGAACATTGAAGAGACAGAAACATCCACATCAATTATAGAGAATGAAGAGAAACACTCTAGGTTGCTAGAAAAGAAGAATGAAGAAAATAGAAAGATTTGTGAAGAAGTACTCAAAGGAAGGAATCATGGTCAACCAAAATCTAAGAAAACTATTGAAGATACATCTTCAAGAAGAGAAACCATGTTCAAGCCACAAATAAGCTCCAATCATGATAATGATCAGTCAAGGAAAAAATTCAAAAGGACTATGCCACAAAGAAGATCATTCACTCCCAGGTATGCAAATTTATTTTATGGTCATTGTTTTTATTGTACTAAATTTGGACATAATGTTGTAGATTGAAGGGATTATAAAATAAATGTTCAAGCAAGAAATGTCTATGTGTCCCCACGTAACATTGTATGTTACAAATTTCATAACTATGGACACATAGCTAGTGATTGTAGAAGCATGATTGATACTTCCATGAAAGAGAACACTTATATCAGATGTAAGAAAGTATGGATAAGAAAACATGAAGAATGGGTGAACAAAGACCAGGTCCCATAGATCACAAGATTGTCAATAAAACGAGATGACGAAAATTCTACAGAGAAAAAGAAAGATGTCAGAAAGGTTTGGAAAACAAATGAAAGAAAATTTGGACAGGTAAATAAGAAACAGGTTCAAGAGATTGTACTTCCAAGCATTGTAGTGAATCATGAATCCACAAATAGAAAGAAATAAGTTATAGCTCAGATAGATGATGAATATACCAATGAAGATGATGATCACTACACATCAGATCAGGAATTGTTCAGATCCATCCGACTTAGATACTCCCAGAAAACATGAATATTAGACAGGGGGATTATATGTGATAGATGTGACATACCAAAGAACCATCCTTCTAGAATCTTGAAAATTTTGAATAGAAAGATCCAGAGCATTCAATTAGTATAAGTACAATCAGTTGTAGTAGTGAATACTTCATGATAGTACAGTGATAAATGGGTCAACATTATGGGCAGTGTGCAGTAGGGTGTTGGATAGTATGGACAAAGATGGATTCATAAGAACACTTAACAGGTTTGGGCAGATATATGACAGTGGATGAGATCATGTATTCATAGATTGGTTCAGAGAGTGGTTCAGAGACAAAGGAACATTACCATAATGGATTATAATTACATAGGAAATGGCTCGAACAATGCTAATGGAATTAAAATTGAGAAATATTTTTTGGACACATGCAGTGCATACAACAATTCACATTCAAAATAGAGTAATTCTCATAAACAAGAATGAAAAAACTTCCTACGAGCTATAGAAAGAAAGACAAACAAATGTGAAGAACTTCAGAGTATTTGGAAGAAAATGATACATCAAAAGAGAAGATGGTAGAATGGGAAAGTTTGACTCTTGTGTGGACAAAGGAGTACATGTTGGTTACTTAAGTACAAGGAAATAATACAAGTGTTACAATCTGAGGTTGAACAAATTTGTGGAAAGCATCAATGTAACAATTGATGAAACAGGGGATCAATAATTAAAGGAAAAAGAAAATGAATCAATGGAACAATGTTATGAAGAAGAATCATAAAATGAAGAAGAAGTCTACATCAAACAACCAGAAGGATTTCAGTTGTCAGAGAACACAGATTACATGTGAAAATTGAAGAAGGACTTGTATGGTCTAAAACATGTTCCTAGAGCATGTTACTCTAGACTGGATAAATATCTACAACAGACAGGGTTTAGAAAAGGAAGTGCAGACAACAACCTCTACATCAAGAAATAATGACAGGTTAAGCCAGGAATTTGCAACGTATACACATAATAAATATGAAATGTCATTAATTTGAGAACTATCCTTCTTTCTAGGTCTTCAGATATGTCAAAGAAACTGAGCAATTTTTATTTCTCAAAGTTAGTATATCAGAGAAATGCTAAAGAGGTTCAGAATGGAAGATTGAAAACTACTTACCACTCCTATGCAAACCAGTTGCAATTTGAGAAAATATGATGATTCAAAGTCTACAGACCGGAAAAAATACATGTCAATGATTGGTAGCTTACTATATGTGACATCATCTAGATCAGTTGTAATGCAAGCAATTGGACAAGTGGCACGATTTCAAGCAACACCAAAGGAATCACATGTATTAGCAATGAAGAGGATTTTCAGAGATCTCAAAGAAACATAAGAGTTTGGATTATGGTATCCAAAAGGAAAGGATCTATCAATTATTTCGTACACAAATGCAGATTGGGCAGTTTGCATTGATGACCGACGAAGCACCATTGGAGCAATGTTCTACTTGGGTGAGTGTTTAGTATCTTTGATAAGAAAGAAACATTCATAAATATCTTTATATACAACCGAGGCATAGTATATTGAAGTAGGAACATGTTGTACACAGGTTATATGGATGAAACAAACTTTGACAGATATACAAGCTGAGTATGATGAGCCCATTCCAATCTATTGTGATAATACATGTGCCATCAATATATAAAAGAACTCAATGATGCACTCAAATATGAAGAGAAGTCCAATAAAGTATCACTTTCTACAAGAACAAGTTGCAGAGAAGAACATCAAAGTTGAATATGTGGGAACAAAAAAACAAGTGGTAGACATATTTACAAAACTGCTTCCAAGGGAATCCTTTGAGTATCTTCATCAGAGAATCAGAGTAATTTATACTCCAAAATGAATGCTATTGAATGTTTGTCACATATGTCTTAGATTTAAACAAGGAAGCACCATAAATAGGACAATACAGGTTGGGAGATCAATTTCAGGAAGAGTTCAGTCAGGGGGAGCAGCCTTGGATGGAAAGATACATTTTCCATTGATGACAAAGGGGGAGTGATTTATCAGATGCAGAGCATAGAGGCATGGTTCCAGGGGGGGGTAATGGTCACAGTAAGAGTATGAGTGATATGACTTCAATATTTCATGACATGACTTCAGTATTGCATCAGAGTGTTTCCACCAATGCCAAAGGGGGACATTGTTGATTAATTGGGTTGGTTGTCATTGATGTCAACCCTTGAAGAAATTCCAATAACAAAAAATTATGGGTGATGGGCCCAAGTTTGTTTGATGGATAATGGTATGAGTTTTGATATATTTTTAGGTAACATTATTCTATATGGATAGTACATGTCATTCCATTTCTGGTGGTATGTGGAACGTCACATAAATCCTCACGGTTAGAGACTTATGGCCATGTGAAGTTGGAGAATCCTCATGAGTCATTTAGAAGCCCCAAAAGGTCAAAGTAGTCAAAGTGTTTGCAAAATAAGAAATTATTTAAATACAAAGTGAAGTGATGAATGTACTATAAGTCGAAGAGGATGAAAAGGAAATTATTTAAATAATAAATTTAATGGAGAACTTACTAATTATGGAAAGTGGTTAAGTTAAGTGGACAAGTGGTTATAACTGGGTTAACCCTAAAATAAGGAAAGTGGCTTAAAATGGTTAGAAGGTAACCCCTTGATGAAGCTATAAAATTATAAATAAGAGGAAAGGGTTCATTCAAATCACACTTGAATATCATTGAATATCTTTTTTTGTGAAAGGTTATTTGGGTAGGTATTATTGATAGAGAAAAATTGTAGCAGAAAAAGTGTGGTAGGAAAAGTGCAGTAGAAAAAGTGAGGAAGAAAAGGTGCAGTAGAAAAATTGTTGCAGGAAAAATGCAGCAAAAAAAGTACAGAAAAAAAAAGTGTGGCAGGAAAACTGCGGCAGAAAAAGTGCGGCAAAAAAAGTGTGGTAGGAAAACTACGGTAGAAAAAGTGCGGCAGAAAAATTATGGCACAAAAAGTGTGGTAGGAAAATTGTGATAGGAAAAGTCCGACAGAAAAATTGCAGTAGGAAAACTGCGGAAAACAAACCACAGCAGAAAAAGTGCGGTAGAAACATCGCGGCACAAAAATCGTGGTAGTGGATTCGCGGTAGCGAAACCACGGCAACAAAACGCTATGTGAAGAAAAAAGGGAATGGTTATCATATGTAGTGTTTAATTTATGAATCAAGTTGAGGTTTTTCCTTGTAAGTATATTGGATGCCATCTTGGGAGTTTATGGCTTGTTGTATAGTTTCTCTGAGGAAAATCTACTGAAATTTAATATTGGTTCATGTTTGAGGAATTTTGGTTGAGGTATTTTGCTGAATTTATTGGTACATATAGAGGTTGTATAATAGTGAGGTTCTAGCACATGGTTTGAGGTACAAACTTGTGCTATAGTGTTTGAGGTATATGTGATCAGATCAGATTTGGATGATAAAATTGATGAGGGCTTTTGGTTGAGGTACATGTTGGGTGCATGGTCGAGACAAGTAGTTGACGAGTTGGCACATATACATGAGGTGTATAGTTGATGGTGTTGGTACATCTTGATGAGTCATAGTTTATGTGTATTTGATGCATGATTGGCACATATTTGGTGCATGGTTGATTCACTCATTGATGGTGCAGGTTGAGGTACATGTTGGTACATGGTTGATGCACTTGTTTATGATACATGTTGATTATAGGTTGTTTGGATAGGTTATTGTGACAAGTTATTTGTACAGGTTTGGTGCATGGTTGATGCATTTGTTTATGGTACAGGTTGAGGCACAGGTTGATGCATGGTAGATGTTGGCATAGGTTGGTGCATGGTACATGTTGGCACATTTTATTGGTACAGGTTTATTGATACAGGTTTACAACAGTATATCTCACAGTGATAATGTGACAGTGGTTCCATCATTCTACTTCTATGTCACGATGGTTGGATGGGGAAAGGACGGGTGGTTGTAGCCACCTTCTGGTTGTATCTGGAGAACATGGGGGGTTGTAGCCTCTTTCTGGTTGTATCCATAGAATAGAGGAGTTGGAGCTTCCCTGAGGTTATAGCCTGATAAACTAGGGTGTTGGAGCCTCCTTCCAGTTGCAGCTGGAAAACAAAGGAAGTTGGTGCTTCCAATGAATGTAATTCTTAAATACATATAAGAAAAAGAATTATGTTGTTTTCTCCCACTTTGGGTTTCCACTTAAAAACACTGGTGTACTGTGTATGTGTATGATTTCTCATTTGTTCATTGTTTATTTACTTTGAAACTATTGGATGATAATGCTACATTGATTTAACACTTGCATTTTATGGTTAATTATGATTATATTTCTCTATTATTGATTCACCCCCCTCTCAGTAATTCAACAAGGGGTATGTGAGAATAAATTCGTTGTTTTCCATAAAAGATAAAATTATTCTATGAGTAGATCGACAATTGTTTTACCTTTTAGAGTGTTGGTCATGTTCTAAAACTTATCATATTTTTACCTCACAATAAAAAAACTTTTTATGAACTCTTGATATGGAAATAAATTTCGATATTTATCCCAAGCTTAAGGTAACCCCATTTTCAATAAATTCTCATACTTGTTGGAGAAATATTGCACATTCCTTTTCAATGCTATGCATTCATCTTAATCATGTTGTATCAAATTCCTCTTTGTGAATATTCTTTCATTTTCCATTACCATTGTCGTTCTATCATTAACACCTTTCTTCAACATTGTTTTTCTAGAATTTAAATTTAGGAACTTTATGATCTTAGTGGCTACTTGTGGTCGTGTTCCCGATTCATGAAATGATTTATGTATCACATCATTTGCTTCATTCACCAAAAACACGTTGATCTTTCTCATCATGGATTTCTTGGAGTTTTGGATTTTGTACATGGTCAATTCTTAGTATTTTGAGTTTTTGTTTCAGAACTTGGATTTCTTTGTCTTTTGTTTTCACTTGTGATTGTATTGATGCATCATATTTTGGATTTTTTCCAAGTCCTATTATCCATTTTTCTAACTCCTACACTCTTATCTTTCTGGTTCTAGTAGCCAACTTTTCATTCTTCAACTGATTTTTGAGCTTAACATTGATGGATTGAATTTTATTGATTCTAATATTGGATATCATAGAATATTTGTTTCTCATGTTTGTAGTTTGTCTTTGAAAATCAAATTTATCCAAAGTGTCAACATTATTCAAATCAATAGAAATATTATCACTTTTTTCTAATCCTTTGGCTCCATGACTATTATATTCAACCTCCCTTTTTCATAGTCTATAGATGATATCATTCAGGTCTAATATGTATCATGGTCATAGATTTTAGAAATCATACTTTTCTTAATGCTTTCACCTTCCTTTCTGATTTCCATAAACTGTTCGGTCCAACTATTTTGATTAATCACTCGTTCCTGACTCTATCTCGCTTTGACTTGCTACACCTTTGAGATTTATTGCATACATAACTTCTATAGTCACAATAGAGCCCATTTTATTTGTCATTATTTCTTCGGGAAACTTTATTTCCTCTTCTTCAATTTCCTCTAATTTTTTCTTCTTGGATGATTCTTCTTCCATTGTTTCTAAACACTTTAAAGCAAAATATGAATGTTTCCTTTTGTATCTATTTTCAAAATGTTGTGGAGTTTGTGTAATTGGAGACTTTGTTGACTGGTTAGGTTCTTTACCATGGATCTGCAAAATATTTAGAACATCTTGCCAACTATTTTGGTTTTCCAATATCTCCAATTTCTCTTTTCATTGATGTTGATAAGGACTTTTCCCATGTGAAATTATTTTTGATGAAATTATGCCATGAGGGTCACAATTCCATGGTTCTTGTTGTTTTGATCCCATAGTTGAAAGCATGTTTTCTGTAACCTTCAATGTTTACTTGGTATTCAGAATGAAAAGACCTACTTCCTTTTTTTAATTTAAAGGTTACCTTATAATTGTTAGGCACAAAACGAATTTCATCCAAGTTCAATCATGTCTAATATATTCAAGAGAAAAAATTATGGGAGTCAGAAAAATAGTAAAATGAAATTGATCAAGATGACATCCATAAAACTTGATTTCAATGTAGTTTTTAAAAAAATACCAATCCCCCACTCTTTTGTCTGGGATTAATTGTAACATTTTTTGCAGTTAGGAAATATTCTAGGGGGATCTTGATTATGTATTATTTGGTAATATTTGGACACAAAAAGATCCACATATTGTGAAAATTGAACATTCATAGGATTTCTAATAATAAAATATGTCCATTGATAAAGTGAGGTCGTATTAACAAGATCATATTTAACTTTTAATCTTAGATGCATGAAATGAAAAGCATGTGTAAACAAAAAGAGATGAACCATGTAAGACTGTTATTTGAAGCTTATGAGAGTCTCAAATTTGGAAAGTTGATATTGAATTTGATCTTCTATGAACCGGGCATAATTGAATATAGTGATGGGTTTGGTTTTGATAGCACAGATTGAGACCATTATCCCCAATGAAAATTCATCAACTATTAAATCATTCACTTTCTCTAATATCATATAAATCATTAAAATTCTTTTTCGTGAAGTCTCAGGAAAGAGGTTCATTGAATGAAAAAGTTATCTCTAGGAACATCAAGGTTTGTACAAAGGTAAGACTAAAGTAAATAAACCCTATCCTTTTATTCCAGTTCTTTGAAGTATTTGGCTGCCAACAGTTCATTTAATGGTTCACTGGCAGGGTTAAGTGACCATCTCATCATCTCATTTATAGTTTGAGCATTTAATTCAATAGGAATATACCTGACTTTAGAGATTATGGTTCTTGTGGTTGTAATATAATTATCAGCACACCATACTACAAATTTTGGGAAATGGTAAACCCGAGGAACTACGGATTTGGCAAGGTTAGACTCCCATGCATAATAGTGGTCAACTAAAGCCTTGTTTCTCCTGTTGGTATAACATAGAGGTATCAAGTGATAAAAAAAGATTGAATATGTCCTTATCTCTATCGATAAGGTCTTCTTCTATGAGGTTTGTAATTTTCTTACTCTATGTAGACAATGATGCTTACATTTTGATATTGATGACAGTAGAATAAGAGAGTTTTAAAGTTACTCATGGAAGTGGTTGACTGCAGAAGGTACCTATTTGGAGTAATGGTGGTGAATTTTGTAGGAGCTTCTAATTGGGTGCTCCAACTCTTATAATAAAAAATAAATTAATCATTTGATCGTTTTCCCCTTTTAACTTTCGAAATACATACATGTCATTAAGTTATTAGCAGAAAATTAATTACAAATAAAAATTTTACCTTTTCCGTTGGTTGATGTGATCCAGGTGGATATTAGTGGCCACCCACCTTTTCTAGCTGGCTCAAAACAACTTTCTGTCAATTTTCGTAATTTACTATTTTTAGCAGTTTTTCGAGTCCTAAACTTCTGGAGTCGTTTTGAGGCCCTAAACGACATTTTTTTGGGTATGTTGCAAGTCAAAAAATTTCATCGTGAAATTATTTGCTGTTGTTGTAGTCCTCGGATATATATTTCCAAAGGGATATCATACGCCTAAAACGAAGATCGTATGAAAAAGTTATGACCCTGGGAAATTGATGTATGAACTTACCCAAATGGGGCCCACATGACTTTTTGTGTTTCATCTCCTAGGGTTAGGTTTTTGGATGTCTAGGGTTTTTGAAACTCATGTTTATTGTAAAAATGCCTTTAGAGCCTCATTGTAATTGTCTTCTTTCGAATTAGCGTAGTCGTCACATCTCTCCTCAGAGATAATCCGCCACCATTCCAGCAAGCTTGTTTTCTGCTCCATTTTACAGTTTCATCTTATTTCCTTATTGAATAGAAAAACATTTTTACTGTATCTTTGTTATTCTGTGTTAAATATCTATTAATAATCTGTAGTCATTTAGTTCTACTCATAAAATCTGGATCAGTGGTATCAGAGCGGTCTACTCCTTGTCGTCTTTATGCATGTCCCCAACGAGGTTAGAGTACAAAGAATTGGGTCTCGAGATTATTTCTCTTAAGGACCAAAGCTCTTGCACACCCAAGTGGACTCTCATGGCAGGATAAAAGAAAGATGACGGGACAGGATATCCTTTCAAAATGTTGCTTGAGGAATCCCTCACGCAACAGAGGAATGGGATGATGGATAGTTTTGCGCAAATCCTTAGGAGACTACCAATAGGCAATGCGTCTTCTTTGAGCAAAGGTGTCGCCCCCTTCAAGTTACAAATAAAATTCAAGATTCCTATATTTGAAGGTCAGATAGATACAAACAGTGTAGACAAATGGTTGAATCTACTAGAAGGGTATTTTTTCCATAACTTTTCGAATAGAGAAAAGATTACTTTTGCGCTCCTCAAAGTCATTCCCCATGTCAAATATTGGTGGGAAACTTTTTGTCAGCAAAAGGAAATAGAGGAAACCTCATTATTTGTAGTCATGACCACCTGGGAATTCTTCAGGGATGTTATTAAGGAATAATAGTACCCTATTGGAAGTTATGACAACATGTATACCAAATGGACCACACTACGACAAGAAAGAGACCAAGCAGTGCTAGAGTTCACAAATATCTTCCATATCTTGTGCACCAAGTTGGGTATCAAAGGTTTTGAGTGACATCTAGTGCTCAAATATTATGGTTCTCTGCATAGATACATCTAGACCGAAATGGAATTTCTGGACATCTTTTCCTTGGGAACGACCTACTGATATGCTATCAAAATCGAGCAGAAGCTCAAACAAAAGATGCGGAAATTTGGGCTTGGGAACCCCTCACAACAAAAGACAGGAAAGGGCAGCCCCAACCCACAAAAAAAAGGAAAGACCAAATATGGAGAGTATCACAACAACCAGTCCAAGGCGCAAGAAAAGAGGGACACCAAAAAAGACAAAGAAAGATACCGAGAAGTGGTGCGACTTTCATAGGAGCCCTTGGCATAACACTTTTGACTACCTCTCAAAGCAGTCGCTGGTGACCAAAGTGAAAACCTATGAATCAGATGCGAGTTCTGACTCTAAGTCAGAACCAAAAAAGGGAACACAGATCATTGACGTAGAACCCAATGCCACCATTGCTACCACTAAGATCTATCCTAATGAACCAGACAAGACAGAAGAAGGAGAGTGCCTCTTCCATTCACAGATGTGGGTAAAAGGAACCCTGCTACAATTCATCGTTGATAGTGGTAGACAGAAGAACCTCATCTCAGCATAGGTTGTCAAGTGGTTGGCCCTATCGACAATGTCGCACCCACAACCCTACACCATTGGATGGATCTGCAAAGGAAGCGAACTTCGCATCAGGAAAAAGTGTCGACTGTCGTATGGCATCAATCCCTTCAAAGATGAGGTATTGTGTGATGTTTCTTCTCTCGAAGTTTGTAATTTCCTTTTGGGCCAACCTTATTTATGGAAACTTCAGGTTGTATATGAGTCTAGGCCTCGTAGTGTTATTATTACTTTGAATAGGAAATTATACAGGATACCCGAGGCAGTCCCACTTAGTGCTATTTCCTTGATCTCTACCAAGCAATGTAGGAAGGTCATCTCTCAAACAGGGAAGTTTGTCTTATTCGTGATTTTCTCTCGGAATAAGTGAAAGATCACCGACACATCCAAGGTCTCTACAACCGACCTCTCCACACAACAAAAGCAAGTAGATAAGGTCGTCGAAGAATACTCAGACATCTTCTCCTCACCTATCGAGGTACCTTTGCACTGTCAGGTCAAGTACCCCATCAATTTGACCCCCAACGCATCACTTCCCAATGGGCCAGTCTATCGTCGCTCTATGTTAGAGAATGAGGATATCAAGAGACAGGTCCAAGAACTTATCCACAAGGGGCACATCCATCCCATCTCATCACCTTGTGGGAGCCCAATCGTGCTGGTAAAGAAGAATGATGGAACATGGAGACTCTCCATTAATTATTGGGCCCTGAATAAAATTACAGTAAAAAACTGGTACCCAATTCCCTGAATCGACGACCTCCTTGATCAACTCACTGGGGCCAAATACTTCAGTAATATTGATCTGAAGTTTGGCTACCATGAGGTCCCGATAGAATAGAAAGATGTATGGAAGACCGCCTTCAAGTCAAAGGAAGGCCTTTTTGAATTGTGGGTAAGTCCCTTTGGTTTGACCAATTATCCAACCACTTTCATGAGGATGATGGACAATATCTTGTGACCATTCACCAATAATTTTGTAGTGGTGTATCTAGATGGCATTCTCATTTACAAAAAGTCTTGGGAAGAAAACTTGCAGCATATTCAACAGGTTTTGCACACCCTGTGGCAACACAAACTATACCTAAACTTGGAAAAATGATCCTTCGGCATGGACAAGGTCCATTAACTAGGCTACATTGTTGATCATCATGGCGTGCATGTGGATGCAGCCAAGATCCAATTAATCTGTGACTGGCCAGCCCCAACCACACTCACTGAGCTTCATAGCTTCTTGGGCCTTGCCAATTTCTACTGCAGGTTCATGCTGAGATTCTCCCATATTTCATGGGCCCTCAGCCAAATAACCAGGGGTGGCGGTAAGGAAAAATTTGCGTGGGACTGATCCCAACAACAAGTGTTCGATGATTTGAAGAAGCGTTCATTCTCAACCCCAGTAATTTCACTACCAGACCTGAAACAACCCTTTGAGATTGATACATATGCTTCAAACTATGTTGTGGGCATCGTTCTCACTCAGCACGACCACCCCATGGCCTATCATAGTGAGACACTATCAGATGTTTTATGTAAGTACCCTACTTATGAAAAATAAATGTACTCCATTGTGCAAGCCTTCTGCCAATGGAGAAATTACATTATTGGGAGGGAGACAATCATCCACATTGATCATAAGCCACTGCAGTTCATGTAGACACAAAGAAAATTAAAAAATGACCGCCATCAAAAGTGGTCCACATACTTACAACAATTCCACCTCAACATCAAGTATAAAATAGGAAGCAGCAATTGCATCGTTGATTGCCTTAGTAGACCGCCAATCATGGCACTCGCCACGATGTTAGACTCTTGCAGATATGAGACCTCTGGATCTCCCCACTCCTATGAGATAGAACTAGACTTTGCCACCACCTACCAAATGTTGGGTGCAAATGTAGTTGTCGATAATTTCCATCTTCAAGATGGGTTTTTGTGTCATTTGGGCCATATCTATGTTCCATCAAGCGAGCAAGAAAAGCTGATCTAGGAAGCCCACTACAGTCAAGTGGTAGGACACTTCGGCATTCAAAATACAGTGGTGATGATAAAAAAACATTTTTATTGGCCGAAACTTCGACAAGAGGTCAACAAGTATATCAGGTCCTGCACTACCTATGTTATTGTCAAACCGACCACTAAGAAACAAAGCATCTACACCCCTCTTCCTACTCCTGATAGGCCATGGGAATCGATCTCAATGGACTACATGTCGGGCGTCCCGTCCACCAAGAAGGGAAATGACTGTATTTTTTTGGTTGTTGATCGCTTTTCTAAGATGGCAATTCTGGTTGCCTGCAAGAAGAACATAACAACAAAAGCCACTGTCAAGCTCTTCTTTGAATGAGTCTGAGTACGTTTTGGGATTCCACAAACCATTATTTCATATCGGGACAATTGATTTCTTAGCACATTCTAGTCGATCCAATGGTCACTACTAGACACAGAGATCACTAAATCCATGATCTTCAACCCCTAGATAGATGGCCAAACCGAGGTCGTAAATCGAATGATCGTGCGTATCTTGAGCATGTATAATTCCAAGAACCATCGCACATGGGATGTGAGTCTTCCCTATGCCCAACATATATACAACCGAGCCCTACATTGGTCAACCAACCACAATAACTTCCAGGTGGGGTTGGGATTCTAACCATTGGGTTCCATATATGTTTCACTTCCCCTTGGAGTCACCTTGATCGACTCATCTCCTTCTCCAACTGAATTTGACAAAGCCACTGGGTTCATTGATTGGATCCAACACATTTTCCAACAAGTTCATGATATCCTACAGAAGTCCAATGACAAGTACAAGCAACACCATGTTCAACATCGGGTGCCACATAAGTTTCAGGTGGGAAACAAAGCTTGGTTGCACTTGCAGAAAGAACGCCTTACAGGAACCCATCAGAAGCTTCACCCACTCCGTTATGGGTCATACACCATCACCAAGGTTGTGGGGGATAATGATTTTGAGCTCAACATTCCTCCTTTCCTTGGCCTTCACCTAGTGTTCAATGTGAACCTCCTTCGGCCTTATTTACCACCATTATTGGACACCTCAGACATAGCAAAACAACTGACACCAACAGATCTCATCCCTGACTGCGTACAATAGGAATCCAGTGATCAGATTGTGCACACACAGATCAAGGGAACTCGTTAATAAAGGATCCATCTTTATCGAGTTGTCAAAGCAGGGAAGCTCCTGCACCAAGGCAAGTGGAACACCCAGGGCCAAATTCAGTAGAACGTTTCTCATCTAATGGGGGAACTCAAAGCAATGGAGACCATTTCTTCCTAAGGAGGGAGGATTGATCTAGGTGGGTATCAGTGGCGAACCAAATTTTCTAGCTGGCTCAAAACTATTTACTATTTTTAGTAGTTTTTCGGGTCCTGAACTTCCAGAGCCATTTTGAGGCCCTAAACGACATTTTTTTGGGTATGTTGCAATAGGAAAATCTTAGCACGAAATTTTCAACAATTGTTGTATTCCTCGGATAGATATTTCCAACGGGATATCGTATGCCTAAAACGAGGATAGTATGCAAAAGTTACGACCCAGGGAATTTTATGTACAGACTTACCCAAATGGGGCCCACATGACTTTTGGTGCTTCATCTTCTAGGGTTAGGTTTTTGGATGTCTAGGGTTTTTGAAACTCTTGTTTATTGTAAAAAGGCCTTCAGAGCCTCATTGTAATTATCTTCTTGCGAATGAGCACAGTCATCACATTTCTCCTCACAGATAAGCCACCACCATTCCAGCAAGCTTGTTTTCCACTGCATTTTACAGTTTCAGCTTATTTCCTTATTGAATAGAAAACCAATTTTATTGTATCATCGTTATTTTGTGTTAAGCATCTATTAATAATCTGTAGTCATTTCATTCTCCTCATAAAATCTGGATCATGATGTGACGTTAGACACGTGTCTGTCCTATGTCCATTGTGAGGGGGTCGGGCGTGGTTAGGCTAACCATATATCCCGGGGGACACAATTGACAGATGGGAGTCACGTCGAAAAGAGGTTTACCATGGTAGAGTTTCACACCTTCCCTCCCCCATGTGCTTTGTGTTAAACGTTGAGCACATGAGGAAACTAACAAATATAGGCCATTGATATTTTGATCTGAAGCACGTGGGCTAATCTGCATTAAATAAACACATTTATTAATATGAAACTACATAGTAACAAAAATATAAATCTGATCTTAAGTCTAAACGATATCTACACTTTATTAAAACTAAAATCGAAATCAAACTATGTAATAAATGTTTATAAGTAAACCATATTTTATTTTAAATAATAAAAAACTATTATAATTAAAATTATATTTCATTTATTTGAATTTAAACTAATTTATTTTTAGTTTCTTTTTTGTTTTATTGTTTTTATGTATTTTGTTTTGCAAGACCAACATGTTGTATTATTCCTATCTTATAAGTTATAAAGTTTCCAAATTTATGAATTTTGGACCATGTTACAACACATTCGGTGGTGGATATAAACTAGTTGTGTAATGGGTAAGATCAATCAAACCCTTTTACCTTTGAAGTAAACCTCTCGTATAGTAAAGCAATATTTTGCAGCAAATAACTCATTATCGTTTCACATATGATTCAAAGTATTCATTAAAATCTAATCAACAATATACCATAAAACATAGTGATGAATTAACCACAACAGATAGAGGAAAATTATATTATCAGATGATTTTTTCCTGGAACCCAATTCGGAGAACCAATCGAATGGTACACAATATTATTCTTTCTGCAAGTTTGCAAGTTTTCGCAATTCCCTTCTCCTCCTTGGCCAAAATACCTTTGGAAATGAGAAAGAGTGAAGACATAGGAAGAGATAGGGAGTAAGAGAAGGCCAACATCCATGCCTCTTCACTTTTCGTTCCTTATCCTTTTCTATTACTTTTTTTCTTTTCATTTTAATTATTTGTCTTTAAATTTTCACTTACATACTTATTTAGATTATTCCATGTTAACTTGCATTGTGTTACATGACTTACATAATGTTGATTTGCAAACATTGAGTCGTATTCCCTCTTTAGTTTGGATCAATTTTACATTTAATCCTTTACCTATTTACCATCTGTGAAACATGAAGAAGTACTTAAAAAGTTTTCTCTAAAATTTTCCTTAGAATATATATATATAATCTTCAAAATCATTAAAAAATGGTATAATTAACACCACTATTCAACATAATGTATATCATATTCGAAGTGTAAATTTTATACATTGTTCATATAAGAACCAATCACATAATTCAATTCAAATTAATATGTAATATTACAATTCATATTACATAATACTATTCAATATTTATGTTACAAACAGTCTAATTGACTTAGTGCATAACCTCTTCAAAAGTTACTAGTACGATGAATTGAATTTCACGTTCACCATATAACTTGTAGATTTATCGTTTAAATCAATATAATAGTTAGTTAAAAAAATGTAACATTATTGTTTAAGATCCTAACACCTAATTTAATACCAGAAGTATACACTATTTAGATAAGTTGTAAATCTAAATTCCATATATTGGCCAGATATCTAAACAACAAATTTTGGGTTGTAATGATACGATAGTTTATCGACACTTGTTGCTGATTCCAATCCTTCCTTATTGATGCACTTCAAAATAGCATAACCTACAAATATACATGTAATATGACAATTATTCAGCATATAATGGACCATTCTATTCAGTTCTGGTTATTAGTGAATTTAACTCGGCTCAAGTACTGGTTATTTTCTAAAAGAGTGTGGCTCAACACATTAGTGTTGGGGGAAACTTGTTAATGCTTTTCAATGTAATTATATGAAATGTTAAAACCTATACAAAATGCAAGGTAAGCATAACGGTATGGTTAATTTCTTATACAAGCATTTGCTTAAATACATATATCACTTAGGTTGATTAGCCAAAAATATATTAATTTTAGTCTTCACAAGTGTAAATATCTTAGGTTTAATAAGAAGGAATAGGTTATACTTTCAACAACGTTTATTTTCCAAGTCTAATGGCTAGCAAAGTATGGGATTGGCCTTCAAAAAAATTTAACCTATAGAAAACATTATAACAACATAAACCACTTACACATGTTATATTCCAACAATATATAAATTATTAGTTGTTCTAGGTTAAATCTGTGATATGTGTGGATAAACAAGATGTAATTTATGATATATCTATACATGCCATGTATAGATATACATTACATGATTAATATGTATAAATATCATTATATACATAAATATAAATATACATATTTAATGTCCTTTCTACATAGTCATCATGGTTTGTATATCCATACATAGAATTATTACTAGGGTTCTTAGAGCATGGATAACATATGGTGAGGCTAAACCATGTTGATTTTGTCCATTAAAATTCATGGCATAGGGGTCGATGCGAAAAAATTAGCTCTAAATGGTTGGTGGACTTAAATAATGTTGAGATTATTTTATTTAGGAAATTATACGAAAAGGGGATATTATAGTTAGGGATCTAAAAAATTCCTTTGTTGGATGGGAATTCTCAGCTCTCGATGCATAAGGTTTTTCTAGTGGTATCATTACTAGCTAGAGTTATAATATTTCATTAATCAACTCCTTTGTTTTTTGTTGAGATCCGTACTTAGAGGTTTTTAGCAAGAACATTGTAATGTAATTGACCTTTCTCAATGTGTATAATTTATGATGGAAAAAAAAATTGGATTGATATTCTATATTCACATTAATAAAAGTTGAAAATTTGATAATGGGGAGAGATATGAATCTCACTCTGAATAAGGGTGAGATCCAAGGTACCTTTTCCAGGTAGGATAGGTTGGAAGATATTTTTTTTTTGAACATTTTAAGATGATAGGTTGGCTTGATATTAAACATATTTAGTTGATGATTACTTGGTGAAATGAGTGATAGTGTGGAAGGGGTTTTCAAGTGATTGGATAGGTTTTTGGTACATCATGCTTTGTTTGATAATATTCTTTTCTTTTTAATAATATATCATTAAAATTAGTTAAAGATAAAGTTGTATTTTAGGTAGGGGATATGTATAGCCAATTAAAGGATTTTGAATATATTCTAGATATTTTTTCAAAGAAAATGTTGAAGGTTTATTTAGTCTAGAAGTGATGAATAATATCAAACTTTTGGAAGCCAAAAAATGCAAGCTTTTGTTGGACATGGATAAGGATTGGTGAATAAAGGACCATTTGAATCGAACAGGGGGACCATAAAACCAAACTTTTCCATAACTTTTCCAAGTCTAGAAAAATTTAGAATGACATTTGGGAACTATAAAATTGAGAAGGAGATAAGGTTCAGAGATTTCAAGAGTTGGTATACCTAGGGGTGCAATATTTCAGTGATAATTTTAAGGAACCTGGGAGGGAAAACATAAGAGAACTTATTAGAGTGGTTTCTTATTTTCCTGGGATTGTTGATGAGGAGGATAATCAAAATATGTATAGGGAAGTATCCAGGGAGGAATTTCTCATTGTTATAAATACTTTTCAAAAGGATAAAATTTGTGGCCCGAATGTGTGAACAACTAAATTTTATGTGGACTTCTTTGAGGTTGTTAGGGAAGATATATTAAGGGTATTTGAAAAGGTTTCATTGTCAATGAAGTATCTTGGGACCATCAAGTCCACCTTTATATCCATTTTCCAAAAGTTTCAATATTCAAAGAGATTTGATGGTTTAATCCAATATCATTATGTAAGTGTGTGTAAAATTATATTTATAAGATAATTTCGATTAGAATTAAGCCCTTTCTCTCTAGGTTTATGTTCCCTAAGTATATTGGGTTTATCACGGGGAGGGATATTCATGAATCCACGAGATCTACTCAAGATGGTATCCACAATATAAATCTCTCTTAGTATCCTACTACAATTATAAAGTTATACCAATGGAAAGCTTATGGCATGGTTCCTAGTTATATCTTCAGATTCTATTGATTCATTTAGGGTTTTATCTTCCTTTGGTAAAATGGATTATAAGGTGTGTTTCTTATACTCAATTTGTTCTGTTGATAAATGGCTCTACCACTTATTTATTTAATCCTTCTATATGAATCAATAAGGGAAGCCCTATGTCCCCATACCTCTTCATATTGATGGAAACAAAATTAGTAGGCTAATTAAGGATGCTAAGAGAGAAAGGAAAGTTTGAGGAATTAGGGTGGGGGCGATTGAATCATTAGCACATATCCTTTTTGTTGATCATGTATGTTAGGACATAACCTCCCTAACCCCTCAAGTAGGTAGAATAATATTCTTTCTATGTAATAAAGGCATACATTTGTAAATAATTCTTATGTAACTAAACACGTCTATTGTAAGAATACATAATAGAAGATTCTGCCTCTAAAAAGATGTTTCTCTATAATTTTCTCTCGAATATAGAAATAGTATAAATATGAGTATAAATCATGTGAAAGTTTTTTATTTAGAATTATTTTGTAATTGAGCTCTACTCTACTGAAGGTTTCCCCCTCAAAGAGGCAAGTGAACTTGGATTTCTATAAATAAAGGTATCATTTATGGTGTTCTTTTTATCTATATTTTTCTCCTTATACTAATATTTGTCATAAAAATTCTATTTTTTCTTTTCATAATACATCTAGTACTTTACTAGTGGTATCGAAGAACTTTCCTTTGCATAATTTTAGACAAAAATATTCCAAGCTAGAGATGTTTACTACCAGCGTCTTTAAATCACAACGATCCATCATTTAGTAGGTAAATCTATGGTTGGACAGGAATACATTCTGGAAATACAGTTGTTTCCATTGGTTACTTGAAACATATTATTTCTTCTTGTTGGAAACCTCTGTAGCCCCTATTGGTACTCCTTTGAGTATTATTGCATTAGAAAATACCTGTACATGACCATTCACTCCCATCTAACCTCAGGTATATAGGGAGTCCCATAGGTCTCCTAAAAAATGATCTAGATCATCTTATCGGCCTCCTGACTTCTAGAGTTGAAAAAAGAATAGCACTTAGGACAATCACTCTACAATACCTGAGTAATCAGGTAGTATGACTAAGGGTATGGTTGAGCCTCGTAAGATGGTGCCATGTGATATTGGGGTGAGTACTACTATTGGACCCTGTTGGTGTATCAGAGAGATATATCATAGGGAAAACCCTTATCTGTAGGAACCCTCAAAAACCTAACCCTTGCTTATGGAATATAACAAAACAAAAAGACAGGGGAAATTCTGCCATGCAAGATTTCCTCCTGCATCCAGGTTGTGAAATTCCTACACAATTTTACATACTAAAGATTTGGGCATTTGGTCACTATAGTATTATTCATATATGAGTGTAACTCCATAGGAGTTAAAAAAAAAAAGTATAGTTTTATATCGGAACCCTTATTTGAGACCTATCCCATTGGATTCCTCTCTTCTCCGTGATCATAGTGGTACCTATCACTTATAATCATTTTTTTCCATGGTCCCACCCAACCCTCCCAACACCCTTATTTGGGATCTGTCTCACTATATTTCTCTCTTGTCCCTAATCACAGTAGTATCTATCACTTATAATCCTTTTTTTCTTATCCCACCTACCCACCATCTTCTTGTTTTCCTACCTCCCGAATGGCCCACACCCGCAACCAAGTGTTTGATACCATGATCAATGCCTTGAAAATAAACAGAGGTCAAAACAAGACTCACATATAAAACATCAATTACAAGATTTATACCCTCGTCTCCACTATTGAATACCTCTCTACATAGATGAAAGAAGTGAAACAATCACTACACACCCTTTTTGAAGAGATGAAAAACTTCATGAGTAAATTCCATGGTCCAACCTCCTCTAAATAACCTTCCTACCAAGACAACATTCAATCATCCCATTCCATGGCCTTTCATTCCAACCACCTTCATCGTGAACTTATTCTTCCCAAATTTCATGTGAATAAATTTGATGTCTCGGATCCCATGGTTTGGGTCTCAAATGGAAAATTATTTCTCCTTGAATGGCATTACTAATGAATTGAGAAACCTTCATACCATTGTCTTGTGCTTGGATACTGAATGTTGAAATTGTGGAAATGGAGAAAACATTTGTTGAGGGTATATTGCTCAGAATCAATAATTTGTATACCTGTATGAACACTTTGACACCAACACATGTCATTTGGGTCATTTGACCAATCTGAAATAGTCAGGTACAATGGAAGAATATATAGTATGTTTTGATCAATTAGCTTTCTGAACAAATGACATGTTTGAAACTATTTTTAGAGAATGATTTATTAGTGTCATGAAGGATGATATGTGAGCCCGTGTCCAAATGGCTAGCCCCCTAACTTTGCTTGAAGCTACTCATTGTGCCAAGGAATCACAATAGGTAGTCTCTTCCCAAAACATAAAACACTCATTTATTTCTTATCCTCATCCCACCACTCTCACTCCTCCTCTCTCTCCTCTTAAGGTCCACAAATTAACTAGAGAGGAAATCTATGAACACCAACTAAATGATATTTTCTATAATTGTGATGAAAAATATTTTCCAGGGAACAAGTGTACGAAGAAAAATATTTTTATGGTCATTTCTGAGGAAGTTGTTGAAGAGGATGTCGATGATTCCCCTCTTGAATATATCCCCTGTAGTGTACCAATTTGTAGTGTACCCTTTCACTACCTAGGTTTTCAACCCTCTCAATTACCATTCTATACATGAATGATTACATAATCTGTACAGACCTTATGAGCACATGCATTTAACAGAATTAAACACATTTAAAATACAAAGTGAAACATATCTGGTTATTGCTATAATTAAACATTCCATAGCATTCAACAGTAACTCTTTTACACAGCGGAAAACATGATACATGAACAACACAGTCATGCCAAATGTGATAAAACATAATTCAGATACTTATCTTTTAATGGTTGTAGAATTCACCAACCGAGTGCAGGCCTTCCACGAACCTCCCAGCCTTAGACCACACTATTCATCAGCTCAACAGTAGGTCACTGTTACACATTATTTTCGTCATCCCTATGATCGTTAATGATGTAAACCTATCTATTTCCTTTAGAGGGGTCACAGTGGCCTAAGTTCCTGAAGAGAGAAGGAAGAAGAACTTTTCCTGAGAAAAGAAGTTGCTTTTTTCTATGTAAAAACCTTATAAAAAGAAATGTATGCAGGTTGCTATATAGGCAGGGTGCGGGAATGACCAATTTCCATAGGTTGCTATATAGACAGGGTGCGGACTTTCCGCAGGTTGCTATATAGCCAGGGTGCGGAAATTCCAGCACGTGGGAAAAATGTACGGTTTCTCGAATTTTCTAGAAGGAGAAGCTTCTTGGGTGAGGTGGCATCCGAACGGTTTGGATCTTACTCCCTTTCATGATTTAGTGGGATCATCCTAACCTCCTCACCTTATCTT
>JASDQU011402336.1:75227-92662 GCA_032191745.1 Picea mariana | reverse complement strand
CATTCTGGACCAAATCCAAAATAGGAAACCCAAAGGTGGTTTCCGGTCTTAGCTCAGTCTCTACTTGTTCTTCTTCTTCATTTTCAACATGAATTTCTCCTCGTTCTCTTCTATCCAATTCTCTCCCTCTTTCTGCCATGTTAAAAGGATTACCAAAAATTGTATATGCAATCTGTTATTTCTTTGGTAAGGGTGTGAAATCCCACCTCTCCGGATTCTTTTTGACAAAATTTCTATCTCCTATTGGTTCTTTTGAGGATCCTATTACCTTAGATTCAACAGTTGTAGTTGTTATTTGTGAAACTATAGTGTCAAGGTTCTTGAGAAGAGCTTTCACTTCTTCTGGATTAACTATGTCAACCAAGTTTGGATCACCAGGAATTTGAATTTGTTGGTATGTGATGTTTCCTGGTTCTATGTTTTGCTCTATGGTTTCCTTAGCCAGAGTTCCAGTCTCAGTTTCTATTTATTTTTGGGTGGAGGTTTCTTCTTTTTGTTGTTTTGTATTTCCCCTAAATCTACCTCTATTATCTCTATTTCTCATGAAGACATAATAAATGAAAAGAAAAAACTAAGATTGAGCTTACAAGGAACCTGTGATAATTGATATGTCGGTTCTCATCGTTCGTTTCACAGCTCCTCTTTCATCAACCTGCTAACATACCACACCAAACCAAATACATTTTAAGAAAATAACCAAAACAATTATCTAACTTACCTTCTAAACAGCTCCTCGACAATGGCGCCAAAAATGTCAAGCTGCTATATTAAAGATTTTTAATTACCTGAAAACACTGAATTGTCAAACCAGGGTAAGTGAACTTAGAGCTACTACACTGTATGTGCTGGTAAGATTCTAATTCCTATCTAAAGTTTATTCTGAGAAGAAAACACAAACTCACTCTTAAAAACTGAACCCTAATGATTATCTTGAAACTAATCATCTCTTGTTTAATTCATCAAAGGAAAACAGTTATGTGCTGAAGTACAAGTACTTATATTTCTGATCCAATGTGATCTCCCAAGACTATCTACCATTAGCTTTAAACATATAATCATCATCATTTCTATATAAGCCATAAAAGAAAGATCATTTTCGAAAACCTTTTAATCTAAACATCAAAAATAGTTTTGAATCTATCCACAGGTAGAATAAATAAATGTCCTATTTACCCTACTAGTATTGGAAGCTTCCTTTAATCCGATTGTAACCTAACTACCCTAACAGAACAGAATAATTCTAAACTTGTACTCCTTTTGACTCATGATCAAATTTAAAACTAGAAACAGACTATAGGCTGACTATCCTAACAAAACAGAATAAGCTAACTATCCTAATCAAGACAGAGTAAATCTAAACTCGCATTCCCTTTAAATCATGTTTAGATTGAAAACTAGAAACAGATCAAATCTAGTTCATTCTTTAAGTTCTACAGGAATAAATAACACATTCAACATTCATCAATATATGAGATGTTATCACACTGGAAATGATCCAATCCAAAGAATGGTTAAGAAAGAATCTAACAAAGTAATTCCCAAACTCAAATAAACTAACTTACATGCAGATTCTAAAATACTGAGATAAACTAACTCTACTATGGAAAAGAGACAGTGACTTGAACCTGTTGGTGGGCCCAACCAAGAGGTGCAATCAACAAAAAGGAAACCAGAGCTACTCAGATCATTCCATGCAAAAACTATTCATACTTCACGCTCCATAATTCATAAAACGACTCAAATAATTTAACAGCAAATAACATAATGCATAGCAGATTTGTATTATCAAAAATCGTATCACATAGCATATTGTAACCAATGTTTCTTGAGAGAAATACTTTGTTTATATAGATCCTCCCTAAAGTAGTTTTAAACAAAGGTGCATTAATCTAAACAGATCTCAGATCCGAAAATGACTCATAGTCAGTTAAAACGAACTTCACAACTTCATGACACACAGTGTCAAGAGGTGTGGATCATAAAGCATTCTAATAAATCGGTTCTACAATCTCACCCTGAGTCATCATATTGAGTTATGACTCAATTTATTATATGAATCAAACTATCAATCCACTCTGGCCATGTCGTGCAAGTCTTCGGCAGCTTCTTTGGTATCTCCACTAAGTGCAAGCTGGTACCTGGTACTGGTAAGTTTTGTTTCAAAGGAATAGTCCCTAACTCATGCCACATTAGTATCAAAATTAGTTTAAAATATGAAAATACATTAAAAATAACTTGAATCATAAGAATACCTTGAATAGCCCCATTTAGTTGTAAAAGGATGTAAAATGTGTCATGGTAAGGCCAGAAGGAAATGATACTAGATATGAAAATGGAGGTCTTTTTGACATGATATAGGCAAAAATATAGTCAAAACTGGAGACTGACATTCCCCCAAACTGAAGTCTTTGCCTGTCCTCAGACAACAAAAAGTCAAAAACTGAGATTCATCAGAGTGTTGCAGCAGCTGCAACCAACATTTGCAATTTCTCATGTTTCTTCATGCTTCTGATTTCCTTCTTAAGGAATCGATTAATGATGATGTGCTTCCTAGAAATCTTCTGCAGTCTCTTGTTCCTTTGGAAAATACCTTTATTCTTTCGTTTTAATCATTCAATATTGGACAAGAAATGAGTTTGTCTGAGTTTCATAAGTTCATTTTTTGTTTTGATGTGTCGATCCAATATGGTGTATTCATGTAACTTTTCTTTCAACCTGTGAGTCCTTCTTTCTAATATAGCTACCATTGGTCTCAAGGATTTATTGGAGGAAATTTCAAAGTAACATTCAAATGTTTTACCATGTCCTTGTTGTGTTTGAGGACTGGATGCATGAGTGAACTCATCTGGTCTTTGATCATGGGTGTCGAATGGACTAGGTTCAGGAGTAAACTCGTCATATACTTGAACAAGATTGGCGACTGGGCTGAGTTCAGGAGTAGGCTTGCTATACACTTCATCAGGGTTGTCGACTGGGCTAAGTTCAGGAGTAAACTCTTTATACACCTGAACAGGGGTATCTGTTGGCATTTGAATTGGCTTGTCCTGCTCAATTTCTTTAGGCGCATTAGCTTGCCAATTGACTTTACGGAATTTTCGAATCAGTTGGGAAATATTCCAAGTCATTTCATAGGACTCCGGAGCCTCCTCATGATCATCCACACTTTTTAATCTTTCCTATAAATAATCTTGCGATGAATTAGCTATATTGTCGACGAAAAAAGTCCATCGATGGTATAACTGATTCGTCGCAAGAATGTGTCTAATTTGAATGGTGTTACATGGTTTTCATGGATTTTGTGGCTTATAATATGGTGCAATGTAGTGTAGTCTATATGAACAATCTCTATGCCAAACCTCAAAATGGATAGTACCATATCTTGTTCATAAGACAAATATTCTTTGTATGTTTCCTTTCTGGTGACTCAAGCCCTCACTACGCATGATGCATGACAATGAAATGTAAAAATTTGACTATTGAATGATAGTGTTATGTCACCCATGGCTAAGGAAATAACATAATTTTCTTAGGTCCTATTTGAATATTCTTAGAATTGAGATTCGTTACATAGTCCTTGAAAAAAGACAAAAGACTTATGTAGTAGATATTTGGTCTTTGTGTGGGACAATTTATTCCATTAGTATTTTTTGTACAAAAATAATGGATCTTTGGACTACACCATGGTCAAGGAATGAGGAACAATAAACACAGAACAAGGAACAAGGAACAAGGAACATAAATTGTACTAGGACTAGACACAGGAAACAATGACCTGTGAATGGGGCGAACGTTGAAATTTTTTCAAACCGTTTACGTATGCACTGAACTTGTTCATGGATAGACTATTCGGATTCCTTAACGATATGGCAGGATTTCTAGGCTCAAATTTGACTCACACTCCCACTTTCTTCCATCATCAATTCATCATGTAAACCATAAACCCTAATTTTTTTTCAAAGAACACAATTCAGCTGACGCAAGTTTTAAGTTTTCGTCAGTATTTCTTAATTTTTATTTTAGGTTCTACATTAATTTATATAAAATGTATATTTTTCATAGTTGTGATGAAAAATCCCTCTTTTTTGTTGATTTCTTAATCAACACCATAAAAATACTAGAGGCGGGCAACAGTGACATGTGAATAGGGCCAACATTGAAATGTTTTCAATTGTTTCTATATGCATTGAAATTTGACATGGATAGACTATTCACATGCCTTAATTATATGGGGGGGTTTATGGACTCAAATTTGACTCACAGACCCACTTTATTCCATCATCAATTCATCATGTAAACAATAAACCCTAATTTTCTTTCAAAGTACACAATTTCTAGTAGATATGTTAATGATTCCAAATTTCATATTCGTATTTGACTCAAGGTCCAGCTAGCTTGCAAAGTATCAAATTTTCATTTCAAGTTTATAAACCAAATATTAAATGAATCCAAGCATCATTTGATATCTTCACAACAGAGACAAATGTAAATAATGTTGCGACGAATTAGCTATATTATCGACGAAAAAAGTTCGTCGATAGTATAGTTAATTCGTCACAAGAATGTGTCTAATTTGAATGGTGTTACATGGTTTTCAAGGAGTGTATGGATTATAATATGGTGCAATGTAGTGTATTCTATGTGAACAATCTCTATTCCAAACATCAAAATGGATAGTACCATATCTTGTTCATAAGACAAATATTGTTTGTATGTTTCCTTTGTGGTGGATCAAGCCCTTAGTACGCATGATGCATGACAATGAAATGTAACAATTTGAGTATCGAATGGTAGCATTATGTCACCCATGGTTAGGGAAATAAAATAAGGTTCTTAGGTCCTATTTGAATCTTCTTAGAATTGAGATTCGTTACATCATCCTTGAAAAAATACAAAAGACTTATGTAGCAGATATTTGGTCTTTGTGTGGGACATTTTATGCCATTAGTATTTTTTGTACAAAAATAATGGATCTTGGGGACTACAACATGGTCAAGGAATGAGGAACAATGAAAAATGAACAAGGAATAAGGAACGAGGAACACGAAACAAGGAACAAGGAACATAAATTGTATTACGACTAGATATGGGCAACGATGACCTGTGAATGGGGCCAACGTTGAAAGTTTTTCAAACTATTTATGTATGCACTGAAATTTTTCATAGTTAGACTATTTTCATGCCTTAACGATATGGAAGGGTTTCTAGGCTCAAATTTTACACACACACCCACTTTCTTCCATCATCAATTCATCATGTAAACCATAAACCATAATTTTCTTTCAAAGTACACCATTTCGTGGACGCAAGTTTTAAGCTTTCGTCAGTCTTTTTTCATTTTTATTTTAGGTTCTACATTAATGTATATAAAATTTATATGTGTCATAGTTTTTATGAAAAATCACTCTTCGTTGATTTCTTAATCAACACCATAAAAATACTAGAGGCGGGCAATAGTGACACGTGAATGGGGCCAACGTTGAAATTTTTTCAAACTGTTTATGTGTGCATTGAAATTTGACATGGATCGACTATTCACATGAATTAATGATATGGGAGGGTTTCTGGACTCAAATTTGACTCACACGCCCACTTTATTCGATCATCAATTCATCATGTAAACCATAAACCCTAATTTTCTTTCAAAGTACACAATTTCTAGTAGATATGTTAATGATTCCAAATTTCATATTCTTATTTGACTCAAGTTCCAACTAGAGTGCAAAGTATCAAATTTTAATTTCAAGTTGATAAACCAAATATGAAATTAATCCAAGCATCATTTGATATTGGCGTAAGAGAGACAAATGTAAATAATCCTGCGACGAATTAGCTATACTATCGACGAAAAAAGTTCGTCGATAGTATAGCTAATTCGTCGCAAGAATGTGTCTAATTTGAATGGTGTTACATGGTTTGCAAGGAGTGTAGGGATTATAATATGGTGCAATGTAGTGTATTCTATATGAACAATCTCTATTCCAAGCCTCAAAATGGATAGTACCATATCTTGTTCATAAGACAAATATTCTTTGTATGTTTCCTTTGTGGTGGCTCGATGTAGTGAACCTCAAATTTACTCATATTTACCAAAAAAATAAAAAATTGTTTATCTGTCTTCTAAATAATTTATTGATAGAATAAGGTTTCTTAGTTCTACAAACCTGATTTCACTTAGTGATGAAGCTCTGTAAAAAGAAACCTTTTATAAATTCTATTATACAAATCTTGTTACAAAATTCTAGAATTCCACTTACTACAAGATATCCCATTTATCTTATCTTCCTTAAGCACATGTAGAATGATTATAAGGAAGTGTTCCCAAGGATTTAGTAAAAACATTTTCATCCTTAGGTCTATGTATGTAAGTGTAATCTTACCATTCATACTACAACTCATTTATTTCTTTTTTTAACAAAGGTTCTATATTCGCGCTAGCCCTGGGGAACTTTAACTAGATCTTTAGCCATATTAGTTGTGGGGTCAGTTTGTACACCAGAAAACTAATATAACTACCAAGTCATGGCTATTGAGTGGTTCTTCAAACCGGTAGCTGGTTGAAAAGAAGAATTAAACCCGAAAGCCAAATGGAAATTTGACAACTAGGATCGATCTGTTGCCTTGACTAATAAACAGGTTGTGAAAGGAATTTAACTCCTGTCGAATCAAGTAGGTGTCAACTCACCCCACTCTTTAAGTGGAAGAGATGTTTCCATGTCACAACAGTTAAGGCCATGTAACTCCATTAATGATAGTCTTGTGAGTCCCAATGTATTTACCGGTCTTTACACCTAGGTGTCAAATCGACTCTTCCATTGTCACATGGCTATCCGTCCTTTGCACTCTTGACATTTACTCCTAGTCAACATTGCATCGCTTAGGGTTGGAGTAGGTTCACCGTTTTTCAAAGTTGTTCTTCTACGAAGCGGCTCTATGTCACAATATTTGGTTGAGGTGTAGTCCAATGCCACGATGGTTGCTTCATAGTTGCAATAGACAGCATGGACCATCTTTTGGGTAAGTCTTCCTCAGTCATAAAACCCAACTTGGTTAAATAAGATGGTGCATCTTTCGAAAAATCAAAGAGTAAGAATCTTGTCACTGGTAATCTCATCATGTTTGTTTTATTCCTATTGAGTTCCCATTTGCATATGACCTCCCTATATTCTTTGGATTCATCCTACATCCCTCTTGGAGGAACGATTTTCTTAAGGTTTATCGATGTTTCTCTTCGGTTAGGGAGAGGGGAGGCGAGCCTCATTTACCCGTAATCGGGAGTCTGAGGTTTTAAAAGAAAAACTCCATGTCGCAGGCCGAGGTTATTAGCCAAGAAAATCCTAAGTCTGGGTAGTAAATCCCTACTGTGAGTTTGTTTGCTTGATTAGTATAAGGGAGACTTTGCTTCCAAGGTGCCAATCGAGTTAACCAGACATTCGCCCACATTAAAGGTCGAAACCTATCTATGTTGAAAGTGGACTTTTACCTTTCTGAGCAGGTTGGGGTGCAAGTAACCTAGGCGAAATCTAGTTAAGAATACTTCTTGTTAAAGGAATATTTACACTTTGTTTACACTTAAAAAGTTATATGTTGTTCCTGTATGAAAGGGAATTAGTATAATCGACTACTGTATTTCATTATCTACTATACTGTGTAAATATTTTTCTTATGTTATTTAACTCATTCCAAGAGTGGAAATGTAGCACTAATGATGGGCCCTGTTTGATGCGAGGGTACTCATCAGTGTGTTTCTTCACCCTTCACCCTCGGCCCTGGACATCTATCTAGACTGGAAAAAAAAATGAACAAGGAAGACATGTGAATCGCAAATCAGAAGTTAAGTAATGTTTTGTTAATGATCCATCTCTCTTTGTTGGTGTACTTCTTAATCTCCTTTTTTTTTGTATATAAATTACTAATCTTTGTATGATGGTTTTTCCAGGTTGTTGTGTTCGCCAAGGACCCGGGGTTCATATGCGTGCAAGATGCAACAGGTATTTGAGTTCCATGTGTACCCTTCCAGGGTTCAAACAATCTCGGTTGCAAGTTTAAAAATAGTCATTAAATATAGTGTTCCTCAGTTCCTTATCGGCTCAAAAAGGGAAAAAGAAATCCCCAAGGTAACTTTAAAGTCTGGTTTGGGTTATGACAGTATGATTCTTTCATCGAATCGTCTACAGGATTATCCTATACAATTAAAGTATGTAAAAGACTAATGAATCAAGTTGGTTCTTCTCATCATTCAGGATTCACATTGTTCTGAATTTAATTACTGAGATTATTGTTTTGAATAAGGCTCTTCTTTAAACTCTGAATGTTGGATCACAATGCATATTTTTATTTAATTTTGACATATCCTTTGTTATTTCCGGTATGTTTCACTCTGAACTGATAAAAATTAGATTGGACCCAACAAGAGTAGCTAACGATGATCTCTGTTGACAATATAAGGGTAGAGTAGGGTTACGGTTCTGTGGTTTAAAATTTAGAACGTTTAACTATAATTACAGTGTTATAATTATATCTACATTCATGTGTAACTATCGTCCTTTAGACTACGTGAGGGTGTTTTCAAAGACTGGTAGGATTTTACCATTTCTTAATGTAATTACAGAACTGTTTGAAGGTATTTCCATTTCTATATCGTCCCCTGTCACGAACCCCGAGTGAATGGTTTCACATGTATATTCAATCATTTATTAAATTGTAGATTTTCTCATGCTGAGAGTATTTATCAGTTGAGATTCTTTTATTTTGTATGAATGGAAAGCAAAGTATAATATATTTTATTGGTAAAGGACCTGGAAAAATTTCTATGAATCCTTATGCTTATGGAGCATTCCACTTTTGTAATACCTCGAAATTAGGGCAGCAAAACTTATGAAGTTTTATTTGGTATTATAAACAAAATTTAAGGAGGAGATTTATCTCTTATTTGATAATTTATTCAAATGAGAGGTAGTGGATTGTCGGATTACCATAGTTTGTTTGTTTGAATAATATGACATAGATCTCTGTGTGGATTTCTATTTCAGTTCATTAAATTTATTTTAATAAAGTCTGTACACGGTACAAACTGCAATGGTATCTATATACCTTGTATATATATATATATATAATTCTATATGTACTATATGTACCGACTTGTTCTACTCAATCATTCAAAGATAGATCTATCTAGCAATTCAATTTCAGAAGTCAAAATGTACCTATAGGCAGATCTGTTCCTTTCGATTTCGTTCGTTCATAAATAATTCTACTCAAAATTTTAATCATAGAAATAAGCATACTCCTATAGATGCACCTATTCTTTCGAGTTCATTATACAAATATCATACTGCCTAGGATTTTAGTTTCATAAGGAGCCATTTCATAATTTGGTCTTTGATCATAAACTTCATACAACAAACAAATGGCACATATGGAATATTATTTCAACTTAACATAATCAGAGGCATCGTATTGGATACATAAAATCATTCCAAACAAAGAAGGAGAATATTTAACATATATGAACAAGTTTGTGGGAAGGCAAAGGGAACAACCACGTTCCTCCCAATCGTAGAACCAAACAGCCAAGTTACTTGTTCGATTCACCCCCTAGCCTGACCATGAATCCATGAGGGTGAACTTGAAATCTCCTCTTCAGCAAAGTTTTCTCTATATGTATTCTTATCCTTGCCTCAATCAATATTTAGTGTTAATAACATCAAGTATACAGCAGTTTCTTTCCCCAACATACTAGGCAGCATCCTGCCTTCTCACATATGCTATTTATCCAAAAATATTCCTGCCTAGCTCTTTCTTCCCTCCCTTGGGAATTTTCGTATCTTCCTAGATCCCTGATTTTCAAGGGCTGCCAATGGCCAAATCCCTGATTTTCCACTTGTAACAATCAGCCCAGAGGTAGTTCCAACACGTTCCCCACTCATGGATTCATGTTCAGCTAAATTTAACATGGTTGTTCCATTTGTCCTCCTGCAATAATTAAAAAAATATTTTGTTTACATACAAGTGTCATAGTCAAATATACTGTTGGTTCATATCAAGTCTCTTCCGAACATTCATAATAATAAATTACAATCTATTGAATTCGAAATTCAGAATTTCCATAAATGGAAATTTTTTTCCAAATTCGAATTTACTAAAAACAGAATAATTTTCTAACAAATTTTGAATTTCAAAAATACTTTATTTTTTGGGATGTCACATCCTTTCCCCCTTTAATAAAACACTGTCCTCGGTGTTTGTTCCTTTCATGGAACAGGATTGGATGAGATTTCCACAAATCTCCCTCCAACTCCCAAGTGTTATAAGGGAAAAACTCTCTATGGCCAAGGGTAAACCACAACAAACAGGTATGACTACAGAAATCAACTCAATTCCAACATATGCTATATAAACTAATGTGCAATACAAGAAAGACGCCTACCTCAATCCAACGTTTGATGATGTTCCACCATTGAGCACTTTGACCCAAAGCTTTATACCTGCGATAAGTTCTCAATAAGCAAGCAAAGAAAGTATATAGTGATGATATAAAAGGGGTTAACACATCAGATGGCATAATCCATTAATAAACATTACAAACATGCCTATGGATAATAATAATATATTTTCAAGATATCAATAGGATGGGAAAGGAGTATTTCTATTAATAATTGATCAACAAAAGTGTCAACATTACAGACTTCTGTGTTGGCACGGTTCAAAACCAAGAAACTGATTTCCTTCCAACTGGGTCCCCACCACTTCAATTCTCCACCAACGACAAGATCATGAGAAAGAGGCAAAGAGGTCCTCTCGATAATAAGGGAAGAGCTTTGGGTATGAACATTGTGTTCAAACTTTGAGGGATAAAGGGATGCAGACTCAATATAAAGTAATTTCTCTAGAGTAACTTTTCTCTCAAAGTTGAATTCTTTGTCCTCTTTTACATAGCTCAAAATTGTTCTCTTATAACGTTCAAAATGCAACTGAAGGGTCGAGTCAGAACGTTTCTAGTATATGGAAGGCCAAGGATCAGAGATATTCTATCATGACATGGAAACCCAACCTCATTTTGTATTATCTAACACAAATCTAGATATACGCGAGCTTTAGTGGAGCATCAAGTGTATACGCATCTTTTATAACTGATAGGGAGTGTATATGTGGAAAAATGTATGTTTTTAGCTCTGGATTCATCAAAAAGGGATAAAACTTTTGCATAGGGAAATGGAAAAAATACCTTTATACAAGACAGCAATGGTGAGGAAAATATTGCTATAACATATGCCACCTAATGTGTGAGATCAGAAGAGTATCTGCGATGACCAAAATACATTATAAATAACCCATAAGTGGAGTGGTAGAGAACCAGCTGGATGAACTCAATTGCTCATATTATGTATTGACTTTGCATACATGGCTGCTAAGAATACAATGTAGATCCATGTGAAAAATATATCGAAAAAGTGTTCATGGCCATGAATAGGAACATACAAATGTGGTTATATGCCAAAATTTGTCATAGTCATGAACAAAGCCCAGTGATACCAGTCCCAAAAATCAATCTGAAGATATCTGTATACCATGTAGTACAATTTGATCTCCCATGATCACTGAATTCAAATAGGTATTGGTCCAATGAAATGGAAGCAGTGGCTCAGGAAATCTGCAGCCACATAGTGATGTCTTCAAGTCTTCTACACTATCCGCCAATGGTGCAAGTCTACATCATGTGAATAAATGAGTTGAGTTCTAACACGATGAGACATCGTTTGATTACCGGTCATTGAAGTATATCGTTAACAAATGAAAGACAACCTACCGATAATGAAAGTAGGTATCACGACACCGAGTACATCTCTACAAATGTGAATAAAGGAGTTGGTGTCGATCACTTGAGAGATCCATTGATCAGGAGACATTGATGTATTCCCATCTATCAATGGCGAGAGAGCCTTCCGCTAATGACTACAAGCCTCAAGATACTCATAAAACTCTAGGTTCCATATCCAAAATAAATGAGCTGAAGTTTATGGAAGGAGACTCGCTGAAAGGAGAGCATTGAGGCATCTCTCATCAGTCATCACAAGGAACAAAGCAGGAGCTTCATGATTTTGTGGAGATCAGACGAAGAACATGTTCATGAACCAATGACCCTGTGTGTGTTTCACATGTTCCAAATGCAAGTGGTACACGAAAAGGACCCCAAGAATAGCAGCCAATGATGAAAAATTGCTAACAAAGGCAAGGAAACCACCAATAAGGCTAATGGAATCCAATACATTGCATGAATCCTAAAGTGTGAATAGATGTCTTGCCTTTGAACACAAAGGAAACCACCCATTCAACGACCAATGATGAAATGTCGATTGATGGGTTCAAGGTGACATACCAATGATGAAATTAGGGCCAAGGTGCATGATAAGAACAAACTATCATGTGATTCTGAGACAAACTGAGGGTATGGCCAACATGAAAAGTCAAGATTTCTGAGGAGTGGCCGACACAGGTTGATAGACTTCCTTTGAACAAAAGAATGAGACATATGGTGGACTCCAGTAGCATAGACTCAATGATGTGACATTTAGATGTAGGAGGCATCAATAACATTCTCTTTAGGGACTAGAAGAGTAACCAATTGGTAGAGAAAACTCTGTAGCGAGATCAGCTTCGTAAGGCCATGCTAAACCCAAAATTATGATGACACAAGGACTCAATAACTTTGTGCTCTGTTCAAAGGTGACACGACTGCTACCACTTACAATATAGTATTCCCTTCTTGCCCGTCTTTTTTTTTTTCATAACAAATGAATGTTATGATACAGAGGAGGGAACGAGTGTCGCAAGTAAGAAAAACTAGTTCCAGCAGTGGAACGTACCTATGCTCAATGCAAGGAAATGCATGCAGGAGATTGACACTCAGGGTGATGTTCCCTCCAGGGTATAGGGTGTCAAATTGTAAAGGATAAACAAGGCTCTACTTGGTTGAGGATGCAAACTGCTTAGGTAATGGTTTATAATGCAAAGCAAGAACCGGCTAAAGGCTCAATACAGAAAGCAAGGGAATGAGATTCAATCACAACTTAACACCAAAAAGTGTCATTTTTTATATATTTTAGTCTACTTGGTGTGAAAAAGGGGTAAACTTGTGCCAAATAGAAGTATTTTCAAATCCAATTTACGAGTGTGAAAAAGACAAGTTCACTCGACAATCTTTTCTATTTTTTATATCGATTCAAAAAAGATCTTAACTAGGACTCATGACCTTTCAAATCCAATTTTAACGAGTGTGAAAGGGAAAAATCACTCGGCGATATTTTCATTTTTTGGACGAGTCAAAAAATAGATTAACTGAGACTCATTATGGGATTCTAATCAACATGTAAAGGGGGAGGCCAAGGCTCTCGTCTCGGCCTTCTGTCGAAAGTCAATATCTTGCGGATAGATGACAAGAGCTTAGGAAAACCCAAGGCTTTCCAGGTCAAGGAGGATAAGGTGCTAATGGAGGATACAGTCTCTGTGATGGTTCGAATAATGTCTCTTAATGGAAAATACATAGGTGGGGGAATGGGATGTCCCATCAGGTCATCCCAATCGAAAGGAACCTCGTCAGGACTTGGAGGGAGAGAATTCAGGGGAAGAATAAATCTCTCTCATTTAGAAGGGGGAGTATTTGAAATGTTGATGACATGACTGAAAGGTGCGTCATTCTCTTCAGGGAGAGTAGGGTTGACCAAATATTGCACTGGTGTGGCCACTTCTTCAATTATAGGCTGAAGAGGAAGCTGTTAGACAACTGAGAGGGGGGGGTGAATCAGTTGTTTCCATGCTTAAACATTTATGGTTCTTTTAAACTCTTTGTAGAGACACTAAATGATGATCACAATAATGTATGGAAATAAACAATGGTACTTTCAGCATCATTCACATATGTGAGAAACACAGAGACAAATATTTCCTGAGGAAACCCGTGCAGGGAAAAAACCTCTTTTTCTTTATATGATAAGTAATGGTTACAATCTTTATAATATCATACATATAAGAACCAACTCATAATGAGGCTACAACCTCAGTTTTGCAAGCTGCAACTTGCTTAGAGCACCAACTCTTTGTTTTCTCTATCACCCACTAGAAGGAAGCACTAACTCCCTGGTTTCTCTAGCACTAACTAGAAGGAAGCACCAACTCCCTGGTTTCTCTAGCACCAACTAGAAGGAAGCACCAACTCCCTATGTTCAAGCACCCACCTGAACCTTTGAGGACACCAATCCTCCCTAGCTCCTCCCAACCACCCTGAAATATAAATCTTTTCTACTGAAATTTATTAAAGTGATATGATATTCAATAATGGCTTACCAGACTTATCACTGTTCTGCTGCATTTTGTTGTTCTGTATGCCTCATTGCCTTTCTGCTCACATCACTTGCTCTGTCTGTTCTTCTACTATTTATGCTCTATGCGCCATGTCCATTCACTACATAGTTCCACTTCTGTGTTGTTTAGCTGTTGCACTCTCCTCCTTCTTCACACATGAATCACCTTCACTAACAACAATCACAACAAACTCCTATAGAAACAGCAACAACACCCTTCTCTTCTCTGTACTATGTATTTATAGCTTGTGTGCACCTTGTGCATGCAATGTTCGCAATGCCTCTGCATGGTGACTCCGCACTGTTATCCTCCACCTCTCGAGTGTTCTGTCTAGTCATCATCATGACTCTTCAGCTTCTCTGGTGGTTCACCCCGCATGTTGAGCATCACTGTATGTTATACTGAGATTCCTCAGCCTTTATGGTAGTTTGAGACTCTTCATCTTCTCTGTGACAGTCGAACTCACCTTCTCTGTTTCAGTTACAGGCCTCAATGCTCATCAGTTGTCAATCGCCTCCACGAACATCTTCATTCCTCTCAGTGACTCTTCACCTCATCTGTCAATCATCCTGAAGCATCTTCGCATCCTCTGGTAGAAACCATCAATGGTTGCTAGCAGTTTCACTGTGTCGTGCAACAGTAGCCCTCATATCTTCTTCAGGTTAATCTACGCCGTTGGATGAGCTTTATTAATTTTTCCTTTAAATCAGGTTTCGGCATTTTGGCATTTGTGTTCTTGCCTCTCGAAGTCGCGATCCCTGAAACTCCGATATGGAGCTTATCTAGACCGACTCCTTCTCTTTCTGTGACCAAGGGTTGTGACCACAGCCTTATGCATAAGGTGCTTTCGGGATTTCTCATATCGCAAATTCGTAATTCAAGTTACTTTGTTTCTTTTGTCTCTCCACATTGCGATTCACGAAACTCCGACACGGAGTTGAACCAACGGTCCAGATATGAACTTGTTTCAATGGCTACGATTGGATCATGATATTGCATATCACGAAATTGGGATTCTTGTTGCATTTGTTTCTTTTCCTCTTGATATCGCGATTCATGAAACTCTGACATGAGCTATAATCAATGGTCTAGATTCATTCTCGATTCAATGGCTTCGATTGCATCGCGATATCGCATATCGCGAAATCGACATTCTTGTTGTCAATTGTTTTTGTCACTTCAAAGTCCTGATCCCCGACACTCCATAAAGAGATCATATCAACAGTCCAGGTCACTTCTTAACTTTAACGGCTGTGATTAAATCATGATTTCGCATATTGCGAAATCGGGGTTTCTAATGTCAATAATCTTTGTCATGTCCAACTCTCGATCCTCGAAACTCCGACAAGGACTATGATCAACGATCCATATTTTTCGTCGATCCAACGGTCGATATTATATTGGGGTATCGCATATCGTGATTTTGCGAGTCTTGTGATTATTATTCTTTGACTTCTTCATCTCACGATCCTCGAAACCCTGATAGGGAGTCAGATCAACGGTCCACATAACCCCTTGAGATGGATGATCCTCCTGCTTTTGGGATTTTGTGAGCCCATTTTCTCCTTTCACTTTAAAAACTGTGCAGGTTTTCCCCAAGATTACACATCCTTCTTACTTGGAAGAATTTCAACTCTGTGCTAATTCCTCTTAAGCCTGTGTTGTTCCCGTTTGCCCATAAATTCACATTTTGATCCTGCCATCTTCACTGTTGTACTTTCCATCAATGACAAGCATACACTACCTGTTAAGCATTTGCCAACAATCTCCCCCTTTGGCATTGATGGAAACTAAGGCACCCAAATTCTTTTCTCCCCCTTTGACATCAATGTCAAAGAAGAGACATGCTCCCCCTGAGCTATTGCAGTAATTTTAGGAGGCATTATATAATCAAACAATACAAATCTCCCCCTAACAAGATGGACTCTTTTAGGTGTGAAACAAAATGACACCCAATTTCTGTCTGAGATATTCAAACGGTGTCTTGGTTAGGGGCTTAGTAAAGATGTATGCAATTTGTTTTGTAGTGGGAATGTAATGGACCTAAACAATCTGATTGGTGACCTGATCTCTCAGAAAATGATACTTTATGGGAATATGTTTTGTCTTGGAGTGGAGGACAGGATTTTTAGACACACTAATGGCACTTGTGTTATCACAATGAATTGGGATCGGTGCATTATATTTTACCTCTAAGTCTGCAAGTCTCTGGATCATCCATAATACCTGTGTGCAACAGGTAATAACAGAAATGTACTCTGCCTCTGTGGTTGATAAAGAAATGGAACCTTGTTTTTTACTAAGCCAGGCTACTAAGGATTTACCCAAGAAGAATGCTCCTCCACTGGTGCTTTTTCTCTCATCAACACAATTTGCCCAATCTGCATCTGAATAAGAAGTCAACTAAAGACTTTGATTTCTGGGATACCACAGACCATAAGTCATTGCTTCTTTTAAGTACCTNTTAGGAGGCATTATATATTCAAACAATACAAAACTCCCCCTAACAAGATGGACTCTTTTAGGTGTGAAATGAAATGACACCCAGCTTCTGTCTGAGATATTCAAACGGTGTCTTAGCTAGGGGTTTAGTAAATATGTCTGCAATTTGTTTTGTAGTGGGAATGTAATGGACCTAAAAAATCTGATTGGTGACCTGCTCTCTCAAAAAATGATATTTTATGGGAATATGTTTGGTCTTGGAGTGGAAGACAGGATTTTTAGAGACACTGATGGCACTAGTGTTATCACAATGAATTGGGATCGGTGTAGTGTATTTTACCTCTAAGTCTGCAAGTGTCTGAATCATCCATAATACCTGAGTGCAATAGGTAGCAGCATCAATGTACTCTTCCTCTATGGTTGATAAAGAAATGGCACCTTGCTTTTTACTAAGCCAGGCTACTAAGGAGTCACCCAAGAAGAATTCTCCTCCACTGGTGTTTTTTCTCTCATCAACACAATTTGCCCAATCTGCATATGAATAAGCAGTCAAATGAAGACTTTGATTTTTGGGATACCATAGACCATAAGTCATTGTTTCTTTTAAATACCTGAATATCCTTTTGACAGCTTGC
>JASDQU011402336.1:60791-75127 GCA_032191745.1 Picea mariana | reverse complement strand
TTGAACCTATCTGGGAGAGATCTCAAGATTTTCTGAACTAAATAAGGTTCCCCAATTGTTTCACCAAGTGCCTTCATTGCATTTACCATTTCTTCTACTCTCAGAAAGTATTTTCCAACAATTTCATCTTCCTTCATCTTCAGTTGTTCAAACTGTATTCTGTAGGTTTGTAGCTTTGCATCCTTTACCTTCTCATTACCCTCATAATTGTTAATGAGTTTGTCCCACATTTCTTTGGCAGTTCCTAGGTGCATAACTTTTACGAATTTTTCTTTTGCAAGCCCACTCAAGATAGCATTCATGGCCTTAGTGTTGAAGCTAAATTCTAGTTTTTCATCTTTATTAGCTAGCACTACTGGCTTTACATAACTAGTATCTACCACATCCCAGACATCTGCACCTAAAGCCATGATGTAGGTTCTCATTCTAACTTTCCATAAGGCAAAGTTTGTTCCATTGAACAAAGGGGCCTTATTGGTTGAATTTCCTTCATGGATTGACATGTTTAAGCTCTAGGATCAACCCTTAGATAAAACGGGTTGGCTCTGATACCAATTGTTAGAAAACTAAGAGGGGGGGGTGAATCAGTTGTTTCCGTGCTTAAACATTTATGGTTCTTTTAAACTCTATGTAGAGACACTAAATGATGATCACAATAATGTATGGAAATAAACAATGGTACTTTCAGCATCATTCACATATGTGAGAAACACAGAGATAGATATTTCCTGAGGAAACCCATGCAAGGTAAAAACCTATTTTTCGTTATATGATAAGTAATGGTTACAATATTTACAATATCATACATATGTGCACCAACTCATAATGAGGCTACAACCTCAGTTTTGCAAGATGCAACTTGCTGAGAGCACCAACTCTCTGTTTTCTCTAGCACCCATTAGAAGGAAGCACCAACTCCCTAGTTTCTCTAGCACCAACTAGAAGGAAGCACCAACTCCCTGGTTTCTCTAGCACCAACTAGAAGGAAGCACCAACTCCCTGGTTTCTCTAGCACCCACCTGAACCTTTGAGGACACCAGTCCTCCTTAGCTCCTCCCAACCACCCTGAAATATAAATATTTGCTACTGAAATTTATTACAATGATATGATGTTCAATAATGGCTTACCAGACTTATCACTGTTCTGCTGCATTTCGTTGTTCTGTCTGCCTCATTTCCTTTCTTCTCACATCACTTGCTCTGTCTGTTCTTCTGCTATTTATGCTATGTGCGCCATGTCCATTCACTGCATAGTTCCACTTATGTGTTGTTCAGCTGCTTCACTCTCCTCCTTCTTCACACATGAATCACCTTCACCAACAACAATCACAGCAAACTCCTATAGCAACAACAACAACACCCTTCTCTTCTTTGTACTATGTATTTATAGCTTCTGTGCACCTTGTGCATGCAATGTTCGCAATGCCTCTGCATGTTGACTCTGCGCCGTTATCCTCCACCTCTCGGGTGTTCTTTCTGATCATTATCGTGACTCTTCATCTTCTCTAGTGGTTCACCCCACATGTCCAGCATCACTGTATGTTATACTGAGATTCCTCATCCTTTTTGGCAGTTTGAGAATCTTTGTCTTCTCTGTGACAGTCAAACTCACCTTCTCTATTTCAGTTACAGGCCTCAATGCTCATCAGTTGTCAATCACCTCCATGAACATCTTCATTCCTCTCAGTGACTCTTCACCTCCTCTGTTAGTCATCCCTAAGAATCTTCGCATCCTCTGGTAGAAACCATCAATGGTTGCTAGTAGTTTCACTGTGTCATGCAACAGTAGCCCTTAGATCTCCTCCAGGTTAATCAACGTCGTTGGATGAGATTTATTAATTTTTCCTTTAAATCGAGTTTCGGCATTTTGGTATTTGTGTTCTTGCCTCTCAAAGTCACGATCCCTGAAACTCCGATATGGATCTTATCTGGACTGACTCCTTCTCTTCCCGTGACCAAGGGCTGTGACCACAGCCTTATGCATAAGGCGCTTTCGAGATTTCACATATCGCAAATTCGTAATTCAAGTTACTTTGTTTCTTTTGTCTCTCCATATTGCGATTTGCGAAACTCTGACACGGAGTTGAACCAACGGTCCAGATATGAACTTGTTTCAATGGCTACGATTGGATCGCGATATCGCATATCGTGAAATCGGGATTCTTGTTGCATTTGTTTCTTTTCCTCTTGATATCGCGATTCGTGAAACTCCGACACGAGCTATAATCAATGGTCTATATTCATTCTCGATTCAATGGCTGCGATTGCATCGCGATATCGCATATCTTGAAATCGGCATTCTTGTTGTCAAGTGTTTTTGTCACTTCAAAGTCTCGATCCCCGACACTCCATAAAGAGATCATATCAACGGTCCAGGTCACTTCTTAACTTTAACGGCTACGATTAAATCATGATTTTGCATATCACAAAATCGAGGTTTCTGATGTCAATAATATTTGTCATGTCCAACTCCCGATCCCCGAAACTCCGACAAGGACTGTGATCAATGGTCCATATTTGTCCTCGATCCAATGGTTGAGATTATATTGGGGTATCGCATATCGCGATTTCGCGAGTCTTGTGATTATTATTCTTTGACTTCTTCAACTCGCGATCCTAAAAACCCCGACAGGGAGTCAAATCAATGGTCCACATAACCCCTTAAGATGGACGGTGCTCCTTCTTTTGGGATTTTGTGAGCCCATTTTCTCCTTGCACTTTAAACACTGTGCAGGTTTTCCCCAAGATTACACATCCTTCTTACTTGGAAGAATTTCGACTCTGCGCTAATTCCTCCTGAGCCCGCCTTGTTCCCGTTTGTCCATCAATTCACATTCTGATCCTGCCATCTTCACTGTTGTACTTTCCATCAATGACAAGCATACACTGCCTGTTAAGCATTTTCCAACAGAAGCATAGTAACGGGGGAAAGAGATGCTTCACCCTTAACTAAGGGGGTGAGGTCGGGAGAAGATTGTATCGTGGAATCATTGAGACGATCAAGGGAGAAGTGGTGTGAAGAGAAACCACGGATGCCTTAGAATTTGAAGGGCTCTTGGGTAATCCCCACGCTTATGGTATCTCGACAATAATTGGACATAAACGAGTAAGGTGACTTCCTTTGCAAGTCCTGCAAAAGAATTTAGGCTTACATATAAGGCATCTAGGCTTCTCGATGTAACTAGTAGGAGAAAAAGAGTTGTCTCCTGCATGATGAATATAAGAGGGAGACGTGAAATGGCTATGATTCAGGGAAAAAATAACGGTGCCCCCAACATAATTGGTAGAGGTTGGGGGAAATATTTAGTTGTAGTTTGTAGAAGAAGTCGACCCATCTCCGACATAACTAGCAAAGGTTGGAGATGGAGCACCAGTATGACCGACAGTGACTGGGCTAGCGATAGTTGGTGGCATTTGAGTGCATGATCTTGGAAAATATTGATTCTAAAAAATTGCAAGCCAGGCAGGATCTTGGTGTACCTCTTGCCCTATCCCAGAAAGGTGTCGGTTCACACCAAAATGGTCCGAAGAGGTTTGGACATGCATTTTCACTGGGGTCTATGAAGAGACCAAGGTAGGATAAGGATTATTCAAGTGAGGATATATGTTTCCCCCTTGTGAAGGGGTACCATAAAGAGGGTAGCCCGAATTGTAAAACTAGCTCTCTCTATATGAAATACCAGGTGGTAATTGAGGACCTATCATGGAAAAAGTGTTTGAAGGAACTGACATGGTGGATGAAAGATACATGGGTGGGGTGTAATAAGTGGGATAGGCACCCATCTGAGTACTGGCTCCTGAAAGAGCATAGCTAGTATTGGATCCATAAGGGGGAAGGTTCCAACCTCCCATGGGGACATGACTCATATCCAATGAAGAAGTAGGCATCAGAGCCATGGTGCCCCCAAGTCCAATGCTAGGATTCATATATGTGGGCCAGGGAGAGGGTTTCATGAGGGAAGGCATATCAACAAAAAAATGGCTAGAGACCCAAGGTGCAGACTGAGTGTTGTAGTTTTGCATACCATTGTGAAAAATAGAAGGGTCTATCCCCATGAAATTAGCAGGTGTCATGGCGTGGGTAGTAGTGAATGAGGGAGAAAAAGAAACTCCACTATCCATAATGATGAAACCCAAAATAGACACCTAAGGTCGACTAGTAGTCAAAGAGCATACCAAAAAGTCAAATGATCAATATGCATGCAAATGGTCTAAAGTGGTTGAGTGGCATCCCTCGCTAAAGAAGTTATGTCTTGTCCAAGAGGGACCTGAGACTCCCCGCTAAAGTTTGGAGGTAACAGAATCCGTTATAAGGGCCTTGATGGGCTTAACAACTAGTCAGTCAGATCTCCCAAGAGAGGTAATCCTCCATAAAGGTTGTGTGTTGTCTGACCCTTATCTGACTCAGGGTACAAGCAAAATAACCACTGCAAGTAACCTATGAGATACCTAAGTCAATCAACTAATAAACCATTGTATAACCAATGCACAGGCGAGTAGTAGTAAGTTTGGATCACCATATGGGTAGGGTAGCAAAGCCCGAAACCTTGAAAGCATCGCCTCTCACAGAGGTATGGGCACTAGCAAGATCCCCAAATATGAATAAATCCACAGAAATATCTCTGACACTAGGTGAGTATCCTGGGGTTATCCCTTCAACTAACTTCGTGCAACCTTGTGATTAACTCCGGTGTGAGCGAAGCCTCCTGATATTACCAATTATACAATGGACTTCTCAATTCCCTGTCTCAGACACATATGTTGATTTAATTGCCTTGGAGAAGTTTACTTACAAAATCCTATTCCAAGGCACTAAACCCTAAGCTAGTTTGTGCACCCTAAAAATAAAATCATGATTAATCAATTTTAGTTTAAAGCGTAAATTTTATTGGCCGTGGTTACTCAAAAAGGTATGGAAGTGAAACTCATGGTGTTATGACTCTACTAGAAAATAAATATGGATACAATGCAAAGTCTATCTTTAACATTTCAATGAATGATATGCTAATAAAAATAGTGCAATCTTCAATTTCAAATCTTCAATTCAGAAGTAAAATACGATCTTTCACTAAATGTGTTAAGCTAATGATGAAAATTCAAAGACAAAAATGCCAACCAATTCAAAATGCCTATATTTTTTTTTGTATTTTCAATATTCTAAAAAGAAAATGCATGGACTGATAAGAAACTTGACAGATGAATTCTATAGTGTATAAAAGCAGTAACTCAAGAAGAATAACAGGCAGCCAAGAAAACATCCCGGAAACCAAGGACAAATTAAAAATAGAAAACAAAGAGAAATACTACACTCAAAAATTCAACTCCAAGCAAGCTTCCTATCATCCCAGATAATCTCAAAAGGCACTACAGAAAACTAAAAAGGCTCAACAATCTTTAAATCCTACCCATCAGTCACTCAACCAAGCAAACAAGAAAGGGGAAGTGGTATACGCGACTGTTCAGGAGAACATAGCGTATATATGCTTCTTGCAGTGAGACAGCAAGCGTGTATACGTGATTGTCAAGGAAAAAAGGGCATATATGCTTTAAAACAAGGCTAGGCAACGGTAAAAGGTTGAAAAATCAGACTCATAGTGAACAGGATCTGTCAAGCAGTGATACGACAAGAAACATAAAGGAAAAATAGCAATGTAAGAAGAAAAAGTACTTCAACCCTTAGAAGGAATATCTCTCCCCAATGGAGTCGCCATTTCTGTTACAAGGGAAAAACTCTCTATGGCCAAGGATAAACCAAAATAGACAGGTATGACTGCAGAAATCAACCCAATTCCAACATATTCTATATAGACTAATGTGAAATACAAGAAAGAGGCCTACTTCGATCCAACATTTGATGAAGTTCCACCGTTGAACACTTTGACCCAAAGCTTTATACCTGCGATAAGTTCTCAACAAACAAGCAAAGAAAGTATATAGTGATGATATAAAAGGGGTTAACACATCAGATAGCATAATCCATTAATAAACATTACAAACACGCCCATGGATAATAATCATATATTTTCAAGATATCAATAGGACGGGAAAGGAGTATTTCTATTAATAATTGATCAGCAGAAGTGTCAACATTACCGACTTTCATGTCAGCACAGTTCAAAACCAAGAAACTGAGTTCCTTCCAATTGAGTCCCCACCACTTCAATCCTCCACCAACAAAAAGCTCATGAGAAAGAGGCAAAGAGGTCCTATCAATAACAAGGGAAGAGCTTGGGGGTTAAACATTGTGTTCAAACTTTGAGGGATAAAGGGATGTAGACTCAATATGAAGTAATTTCTCCAGAGTAACTTTTCTCTCAAAGTTGAATGATTTATCCTCTTTTCCATAGCTATAAATTGTGCTCTTATAGCCTTCAAAATGTAACTGAAGAGACGAGCCGGAACGTTTCTAGTATATGGAAGGCCAAGGATCAGAGATCTTCTGTCATGACATGGAAACCTGACCTCATTTTGTATTTTCTGGCACAAATCCTGATGTACGTGAGTTGTAGTGGAGAATAAAGCGTATACGCATCTTGTATAACTTATATGGAGCGTATATGTGGGAAAATGTATGTTTTTAGCTCTATATTCATCAAAAAGGGATAAAAAATCTGCATATGGAAATGGAAAAAAGGCCCTCTATGCAAGATAGAAATGGTGAGTCAAATCTTGCTATAACACCAAGTGGCCTCCTCAGGACTAAAGTGCTTCCATTGCACCTTTACCTAAGTGACAGCTTTGTTCTGAAGTGTTATTTCTCTCTAGTCCAAAATGTGTAGGTGTTCCACCTGGAACTCGTCTACTAGTTCCACCTACACCAAGTTCCAATCAATCATATGAGTAGGATCATGGACATACTTTTTCAACAAGGAAACATGAAATACATTATGAATTTTTAAATTAGTTGGAAGTGCAAGTTGGTAAGCTACGGGTCCAATTCGAGCTAATATCTCGAAGGGCCCATAAAACCTAGGTGCTAACTTGGCATAGTTCCTGAGTTTTAGTGAACTCTTTTGGGCTTTAACCTTTAAGTAAACATGATCTCCTACTTGAAATTCCAAGTTTCTTCTTTTCGGGTCCGCATAAATTTTATGCCTGTCATGTGCCTCTTTTAAGCTCTGTTGCACCCTTCTTACCATACTTTTCATTTCTTGGTGCATTTCTAGTCCAACCATGAGTCGGTCAACTGGGTCGTCCCAACTAACTAGTGTCATGCACTTTCTATCATATAGTACCTCGAAGGGGCTCAATTTAGCCGAAGTTTGGTACCCATTGTTATATGCGAACTCTACCAAGTGCAGGTAGTCCTCCCACTTACTCGGTTTTGTTCTTACGTACATGCGGAGCATATCTTCTACGATCTGATTTGTTCGTTCAGTCTATCCCTCCATTTATGGATGGTAACTTGTGATGAAATTCAAATTATTATTTATCCCTGTAAACAATTCTTTCCAAAAAGTGGACATAAATTTTACGTCTCTATCTGAGATCACCAATTGAGGAACACCATGCAGTCTAAAAATTTCTTTCATAAATATTTCAATGATATTTATAGCTTTAAAAGTAGATTTCACAGGAATAAAGTGTGCAGACTTACTGAGTTTATCGATTACCACCATAATAGAATCATTATGTTTATGATTTTTAGGAAAACCTGTTATAAAGTCTAGTGATATGGTCTCCCATTTCCATTCCGACACTGGTAATGGCTGGAATAGGATAGCTAGATGTTGGTGTTCAACCTTAACCCGCTGACAATCTTGGCACCTAGCCAAGTATTCTTCTAGTTTGCCCTTCATATTAGGCCAGTAAAATAGTTTTCTAAGTGTTGTTTTTTTCTGGTATCTTGGATGGCCAGAATATAGTTTCTTATGCACTTATTCCAAGATTTTTAACTTTAACTCTGTTGAATCTGGTATGTAAGGTTTGTTTTTAAACCATAATAGTCCTTTCTTGTCGATAATCAGATCTAGTTTATCTGAGTTTATGGTATTTTTTTGTAATTCTACCATTACCTTAGTGTAATTTTCATCGTTAATTCTTGTCATCTTTATTCTTTGTTCTAGATCTCTTTCTTCCCTACTGATATTTATCTCAAATAACCCATGGGCTCTTCTACTTAAAGCATATGCTACCTTATTTTCCTTGCCCTTGATATGTCTGACCTCGAAGTCGAATTCGCTCAAAAAGGCTAGCCACCTTTATTTCCTTGCATTAAGATCTGGTTGGCTAAATATATATTTCACGCTGCTATTATCCATCAATAGTAAACAATTTCTTCCCATTATGTAGTGTCGCCACATTTTAAGGCCTGTATCACCGCTGCCAATTCTAAGTCATGAGTGACATAATTTCGCTCATGTTCTTTTAATTTTTGGGACTCATAACAAATCATGTTTCCTTGTTGATTTAGGACCCCACCTAGTCCTTCTTTACTCACATCAACACATACGATAAAGTCTTTATCTGGGTATGCTACCTTCAATATGGGTTCAGTTGTCAATAATTCCTTTAGCTTGTTAAAACTGTCTTGACACTTTTGTGACCAGTTAAACTTGGTCCCTTTATTTTGTAAAGAAGTGATAAGGTAGGCTATCTTGGAAAACCCCTCTATAAATATGAGATAATATCCAGTGATTCCCATGAATGACCGAATATCCACTACATCCTTGGGTACCGGCCATTCTATGATGGATTTTATTTTCTCAGGGTCGACAGCAGTGCCTTCTGCTGAAATTACATGTCTCGGATATTGTATTTTCTTTTGATAAAAGTCACACTTATCAAATTTGGTGTACAGTTTGTGTTTCCTCAATGTTTGTAGAACTATTCTTAAGTGTTCTTCATGTTCTTCCTCCGTTTTAGGATACACCAGAATATCATCAATAAATACTAGTACGAACTTGTCTAAGTATTGACTAAAAATATTGTTCATCAAGCACATAAACATGGTTGGTGCGTTAGTGCGTCCGAAAGGTATGACTACGAATTCGTACTGCCAATATCTTGTCTGAAAGGATGTTTTTCTTATATCCTCATCCCTTATCCTAACTTGATGATAACCGGATCATAAATCCAATTTTGAAAAGATTTTGGCCCCATCTACTTGATCAAACAGATCATTTATCCTCGGTAAGGGGTACTTGTTCTTAATAGTCATTTTATTCAATTGTCTATAATCGATACAAAGTATTAGAGTACCATCTTTCTTTTTCACAAAGAGGACTGGTACCCCCCATGGTAAAACACTCGGTCTGATATACTCTTTGTCCAACAATTCTTGTAATTGTATTTTTACTTCTGTCAATTCTGGTAAACTCATTTGGTAAGGTGATTTAGAGATAGGGCCTGAACCAGGTAGCAGGTCTATGGAGAAGTCTATTTCCCTTCTAGGAGGTAATTTCGGTATCTCATCAACAAACATGTCTCTAAATTCATGTAGGACAACAAAATCTTCTAGCTTTAGCTTATCTTCTTTTTTCTAACAAATTCGTTACTTGGATGGCATAAACTTGGCAACCCTTTCTTATGCATTTCTTGAATTGCATTGTTGAGACTTGTCTAACTAATACTAGTTTTTGTATACCTCGGGTTTTTCTGATAGTGTCATAACCATATTTATAATTAAGTGTCTTTGTATAACAATCTAGAACTGCTTTGTGCTTTTCCAACCAATCCATTCCGATAATCATATCATAATATCCTAGTTGTAGAATATTCATATTTGTTTTTATGTTTCAACCATATAAACTAAATTCAAAATCAGAAATAAAATCAACCACTTTCCTTTTAGTTCATGTTGCTAACTATACCAGCCAAGATTTTGCATGTTTCATCCTCTTAAGTTTCTTTGAATCTACTACTCCATGAATGATATAACTTAACGTAGCTCCAGAATCAATTAAAACAGAAATTCGGGTGTTATTGATTTTACCTTCGATTTCCACCATAGAGGATTGGTGGTCATCTTACCGACCATCAAAGGCTACATTTATCAGATGCAGACTTCTTCCCACATCACCCACCGTCGAGGCTTCTTGAAAATTATGAATAGTGGTTCTGTTTGTTGTATTTAAATGTGGACAATTCCTCCTTAGATGAGGTTCTCCACATTCCCAGCACTTCAATGGTTCACGAGGACCGTACCCAAATTTCTTTGTTCCCATATTTACTAGTTTGTCGTTGCCTTGCGTACTTGGATGGTTTAAGTGAAAATCATTTCTGGGAAAGATTTTTGCTGCATTCTGATAAGGAGCTGGCTGGAATCCCTTCTTCCGCTGGTTCATTCAGTCTTGTTTCCTATCTTTCGAAGATTTTGGAAACTCTGCCCGATGTTTGTATTGATCGTAGCACATTTGTTCTTTCCTGAATACTTCACTCAAGGATTTGGGGTTGTCAAACTCAATCCTGTCCCTGAAGGACTGCGATAAACAACTTAAGAATCGTTATATTTTTACCTTGTCTTCCTAGATGTAAGGTAGGAACCTTAGTAATGCCAGGAATTTGTTTATAAGGTCCTCCATTGTCATCTGTCCAAGTCGTAACTCATAAAGTTATTTCATTTTCCTTTCATAATAGCTTTCAGATAGGTACTGCTTCTTGAAGTATTTCTTAAATTCAGACCATTCCATCTGTTTCTCCTTTAGGCTCTTGGCCAACTTCAGATCTTGCCACCAAAAGTTGGCTTTCCCTTTCAGATTGTAAATGGCCATTATGACCTTCATATTGCTGGAATAGTTATATATCTAGAAGTATTTTTTTATGTAAAATAACCATGCCTTAGCTTCTTCTCCTGTTCTTGATTCTCCATCAAAGGTAGTTGGTTTAATCTTCTTAAATTCTCCCAAGGTGGTCTGCTTGTTTTCTTTTTCGGTCTTATTTAGTTTCTTCCTCGGTTGAAGGTCTGCCTTCAGAGGAACTGTCCCCTTTTTCCACTTCTGGAACAGAATGCTTGGAGAACCATTTACTGACCTCTTCTTCATTATTATCGTCCTTTGGGATTTTCTTAGTCACTATGCTACACAGCAAGACTTCATTTGTTTCCTGTTGTTCTTGTTGTGCTTTGTTTTATTTCTCATTGTCGGCTTTGAAAACCTGCAGCTCAACAATGAGATTCCTCATTGTTTCTAGCACTTCTGTAGGTGAGATTCTATCACTATTTTGTCTTGGATCTCCAGGGGGTCTCTATTCTGGATTTCCTTCAATTATGATTTCTACATCATCTTGAGCTGCCAACACAAAACCGAAATGGCTTTATGTTTGTAACAATAAAGGTTTATTAGTTTTGCATAAATTGAAAAATATGCCAAGTAACTAACGTAGCCCTTTTTAGGTCCAGTGTTGTAATCTTTTCTCTGATACCATATGTAGTGAAACTCAAATTTACTCAAATTTACCAAAAAAAATAAAATTGTTTATCTATCCTCTAAAAAATTTATTAATAGAATAAGGGTTCTTAGTTATACAAACCTAATGTCACTTAGTGATGAAGCTCTGTAAAAAGAAACCTTTTATAAATTCTATTATACAAATCTTGTTACAAAATTCTAGACTTCCACTTACTACAAGATATCCCATTTATCTTATCTTGCTTAAGCACATGTAGAAGGATTATAAGGAAGTGTTCCCAAGGCTTTAGTAAAACCCCTTTCAGCCTTAGGTTCTATGTATGTAAGTGAAATATTACCGTTCATACTACAACTTGTTTATTTCTTTGTTTAATAAAGGTTCCAAATTCGCTCTAACCCTAGGGAACTTTAACTAGATCTTTAGACATATTAGTCGTGGGGTCACTTTGTACACCAGACAAATAATATACCTGCCAATTCATGGATATTGAGTGGTTCTTCAAACCGGTAGCTGGTTGAAAAGAAGAATTAAATCCGAAATCCAAATGGAAATTTGACAACCAGGATCAATCTACTGCCTTGATTGATAAACAGGTTGTGAAAGGAATTTAACTCTCGTCGATTAAAGTAGGTGTCAACTCGTTCCACTCTTTAAGTGGAAGAGGTGATTCCCTGTCATAATAGTTAAGGCTCTGTAACTCCATTGATGACAGTCCATGAGTCCCAATGTATTTACCAGGCTTTACACCTAGGTGTCAAATCAACTCTTTCATTGTCACATGGCTATACGTCCTCTGCACTCTTGACATTTACTCCTAGTCGACATTGCATCGCTTAGGGTTGGAGTAGGTTCATCATTTTTCAAAGTTGTTCTTCTGCGAAGCATCTCTGTGTCACGAGATTTGGTTGAGGCACAGTCCAATGCCACGATGGTCACTTCATAGTTGCAACAGATGGCATGGACCATCTTCCACGTAAGTCTTCCTCGATCATAAAACCCATCTTGGTTAAATAAGATGGTGCATGTTTCGAAAAATCAAAGAGTAAGAATCTTGTCATTGGTAATCCCATCATGTCTGTTTTATTGCTATTGAGTTCTTATTTGCATATGACCTCCCTATATTCTTTGGATTCATCCTACATCCCTCCTGGAGGAATGATTTTCTTAAGGTTTATTGATTTTTCTCTTCGGTTAGGGAGAGGGGAGGTGAGCCTCGTTTTCTCGTAATCGGGAGTCTGGGACTTTAAAAGAAAAACTCCCTATCGCAGGCTGGGGTTCTTAGCCAAGAAAGTCATGAATATAGGTAGTAAATCCCTACTATGTATTTATTTTCTTGATTAGTATAGGGGAGACCTTGCTTCCAAGGTGCCAACCAAGTTAACCAGACATTCACCCACATTAAAGGCCAGAAGCTATCTATGTTGAAAGTGGACTTTTACCTTTCTGAGTAGGTTGGGGTGCAGGTAACCTAGGCAAAATCTAGTTAAGCGTACTTCTAGTTAAAGGAATATTTAGAATTTGTTTACACTTAAAAAGTTATATGTTGTTCATGTATGCAAGGGACTTAGTATAATCCACTACTGTATTTCATTATCTACTATATTGTGTAAATATTTTCCTTATGTTATTTAACTCGTTCCAAGAGTGGAAACATAGCACTAACGATGGGCCTTGTTTGATGCCAGGGTACCCATCAGTGTGTTGTTGCACCCTTCACCCTCGGCCCTAGACGTCTATCTAGACTGGGAAAAAAAGGACAAGGAAGACATGCGAATCGCAAATCAGAAGTTAAGTAATGTTTTGTTAATAACCCATCTCTCTCTATTGATGTACTTCTTAATCTCCTTTTTTTTTGTATATAAATTACTAATCTTCATATGATGGTTTTTCCAGGTTTTTGTATTCGCCAAGGACCTGGGGTTCATACGCATGCAAGATGCAACATGTATTCAAGTTCTGTTTGTACCCTTCCAGGGTTCGAACAATCTCAGTTGAGAGTTTAAAAATAGTCATTAAATATAGTGTTCCTCAGTTCCTTATCGGCTCAGAAAGGGAAAAAGAAATCCCCAAGGTAACTTTAAAGTCTGGGGTTGGGTTATGACAGTATGATTCTTTCATCGAATTATCTACAGGATTATCCTGTACAATTAATGTATGTAAAAGACTAATGAATCAAGTCGGTTCTTCTCATCATTTGGCATTTGCACTATTCTAAATTTAATTACTGAGATTATTGTTTTGAATAAGGCCCTTCTTTAAACTCTGAATGTTGGATCACAATGCATCATTTTATTTAATTTCAACATCTCCTATGTTATTGCCAGTATGTTTCACTCTGAACTGATAAAAGTTAGATTGGACCCAATAGGAGTAGCTAACGATGATCTGCATTTACAATATAAGGGCAGAGTAGGGTTACGGTTATGTGTTTTAAAATTCAGAATGCTTAACTATAATTGCAGTGTTATAATTATATCTACATTCCTATGTAACTATCGTCCTTTAGATTGTGTGAGGGGGTTTTCAAAGAATGATAGGATTTTACCATTGCTTAATGTAATTATAGAACTATATGAACGTATTGCCATTTCTATATCGTCCTCTGTCACGAACCTCCAGTGAATGGTTTTTCATGTATATTCAATCATTTACTAAATTGTATATTTTCTCATGCCGAGAGTATTTCTGAGTTGGGATTCTTTTATTCTGTATGAATGGAAACTGAATTGTAAGATATTTTATCGGTAAAATCCCTGGATAAATGTCTACGAATCCGTATGCTTATGGAGCATTCCACTTCTGTAATACCTCACAATTAGGGCAGCGAAACTTATGAAGTTTTATTTGGTATTATAAACAAAATTTAAGAAGGAGACTTAATCTCTTATTCGATAATTTCTTCAAATGAGAGGTAGTGGATTGTCGAATTAGCATAGTTTGTTTGTTCGAATAATATGACATAGATCTCTATGTGGATTTCTATTTTA
>JASDQU011402336.1:0-31330 GCA_032191745.1 Picea mariana | reverse complement strand
TATTGATATATTATTCATAGGATCAATCCCCATTGTGGATTGATCATGTCAGTTATTGTAATAGGACCAAATCCCCTTTTTTGGATTGGTCAAAAGACAACTGTAATAGGTAGAATAAGAAGTTAGCCCCAACAGATATTAAAGAGGCCCATAAATATAATAAAGGTGGGTTTACCCACCCAGTTTGATAAGTCAGCCCTACCAATGAAGAGACATTTCACATGTGCCAGAATTGTATAAATAAAGAAGGCTAGCGCCTCAATTAGACAAAACTCACTTGTTCATTTTGAGAGACAAGTTCAGATCTGCTACTGGAGAAGGAGAGAGGGAGTGGCGCATAACTGGGAGAGGACTTTCTATATTAGTTTAAGAGATCTCTTGGCATTGTATTGGCTATCTATATTAAGGAAGTTTTTCTGGGTTTTATTCCCCTAAAGGGTTTCCCAGGATAAATGTTGTGTCTCTTTTGATTGTATATTCTCAGTGATATTGGATTATGCTATTGTTATCTAATGAAATGAAAACATCTATAATAATGGCTTAAACATTAACATATGGTACTATCCATTTTGAGGTTTGGAATAGAGATTGTTCATATAGACTACACTACATTGCACCATATTATAATCCCTACAGTACTCCTTGCAAACCATGTAACACCATTCAAATTAGACACATTCTTGCGACAAATTAGCTATACTATCGACTAACTTTTTTTGTCGATAGTATAGCTAATTCGTTGCAAGATTATTTACATTCATCTCTCTTGTGACGATATCAAATGATGCTTGGATTCATTTCATATTTGGTTTATCAACTTGAAATTAAAATTTGATACTTTGCAAGCTAGCTGGACCTTGAGTCAAATACAAATATGAAATTTGGAATCATTAATATATCTACTAGAACATATGAAAAATAGGGTTTATGGTTTACATGATGATCATATGATGATGGAAAAAAGTGAGTGTGTGAGTGAAATTTTATTCTAGAAACCCTCCCATATCGTTAAGGCATGTGAATAGTCTATCCATGTCAAATTTCAATGCATACAGGAACAATTTGAAAAAATTTCAATGTTGGCCCCATTCACATGTCACTGTTGCCCGCCTCTAGTATTTTTATGGTGTTGATTAAGAAATCAATGAAAAAAAGGGATTTTTCATCACAACTATGACATAGATACATTGTATATACATTAATTTAGAACCTGAAATAAAAATGAAGAAAGACTGACGAAAACTTAAAACTTGCCTCAACCAAATTGTGTACTTTGAAAGAAAATTAGGGTTTATGGTTTACATGTTGAATTGATGATGGAAGAAAGTGGGTGTGTGAGTCAAATTTGAGCCCAAAAACCCTCCCATATCGTCAAGTCATGAGAATAGTCTACTCATGACAAATTTCAGTGCATACATAAACAGTTTGAAATTTTTTCAAAGTTGGCCCCATTCACAGGTCAATGTTGCCCGTGTCTAGTCCTAGAACAATTTATGTTCCTTGTTCCTTATTCTTGGTTCATTGTTCCTCATTCCTTGACCATGGTGTAGTCCCAAAGATCCATTATTTTTGTACAAAAAATACTAATGGCATAAAATGTCCCACACAAAGACCAAATATCCCCTACATAAGTCTTTTGTCTTTTTTCAAGGACTGTGTAACAAATCTCAATTGTAAGAAGATTCAAATAGGACCTAAGAACATCATGTTATTTCCTTAACCATGGGTGACATGACACTATCATTCAATATTCAAATTTTTACATTTCATTATGATGCATCATGCGTACTGAGGGCTTGAGCCACCATAAAGGAAACATACAAAAAATATTTGTCTTATGAACAAGATATGGTACTATCCATTTTGAGGTTTGGAATAGAGATTTTTCATATAGACTACACTACATTGCACCGTATTATAATCCATAAACTCCATTCAAACCATGTAACACCATTCAAATTAGACACATTCTTGCGACAAATTAGATATACTATCGACGAACCATTTTCGTCGATAGTATAAGTAATTCGTCGCAAGATTATTTACATTCTTCTCTCTTGTGATGATTTCAAATGATGCTTGGATTCATTTAATATTTGGTTTATCAACCTGAAATTAAAATTTTATACTTTGCAAGCTAGCTGGACCTTGAGTCAAATACGAATATGAATTTTGGAATCATTAACATATCTACTATAAATTGTGTACTTTGAAAGAAAATTAGGGTTTATGGTTTACGTGATGAATTGATGATGGAATAAAGTGAGTGTGTGAGTGAAATTTGAGTCTAGAAACCCTCCCATATCTTTAAGGCATGAAAATCATCTATCCATGTAAAATTTCAATGCATACAAAAACAATTTGAAAAAATTTCAATGTTGGCCCCATTCACATGTCATTGTTGGTTGCCTCTAGTATTTTTATGGTGTTGATTAATCAATCAATGAAAAAGAGGTATTTTTCATCACAAATATGAAACAGATACATTATATATACTTTAATGTATAACCTGAAATAAAAATGAATAAATACTGACGAAAACTTAAAACTTGCGTCAACCAAATTGTATACTTTGAAAGAAAATTAGGGTTTATGGTTTACATGATGAATTGATGATGGAAGAAAGTGGGCGTGTGAGTAAAATTTGAGCCCAGAAACCATCCCATATATTTAAGGCATGTGAATAGTATATCCATGACAAATTTCATTGCATACATAAACAGTTTGAAAAAATTTCAACGTTGGCCCCATTCACAGGTCACTGTTGGTCGTGTATAGTCCTAGTACAATTTTTGTAACTTGTTCCTTGTTCCATGTTCCTTGTTCCTAATTCCTTGTTCCTTGTTACTTTTTCATTGTTCCTAATTTATTGATCATGGTTTAGTCTCCAAGATCCATTAGTTTTGTACAAAAAATACCAATGGCATAAAATGTCCCACACAAAGACCAAATATCCGCTACATAAGTCTTTTGTCTTTTTTCAAGGACTATATAAGGAATCTCAATTCTATGAAGATTAAAATAGGACATAAGAACCTTATGTTATTCCCTTAACCATGGGGGACATAAAAATATCATTCAATATTCAAATTGTTACATTTCATTGTGATGCATCAGGCTTACTAAGGGCTCAAGCCACCACAAAGGAAACATATAAATAATATTTGTCTTATGAACAAGATAGGTACTATCCATTTTGAGGTTTGGAATAGAGATTGTTCATATAGAATACACCAAATTGCACCATATTATAATCCATACACTCCTTGAAAACCATGTAACACAATTCAAATTAGACACATTCTTGCAACGAATTAGCTATACTATCAACAAACGTTTTTCGTTGATAGTATAGCTAATTCGTTGCAATATTATTTACATTCGTCTCTCTTACGAAGATATCAAATGATGCTTGGATTCATTTCACATTTGGTTTATAAACTTGAAATTAAAATTTGATACTTCGAAAGCTAGTTGGGCCTTGAGTCAAATAAGAATATGAAATTTGGAATCATTAACGTATCTACTAGAAATTGTGTACTTTGAAAGAAAATTAGGGTTTATGGTTTACATGATGAATTGATGATGGAAGAAAGTGGGTGTGTGAGTCAAATTTGAGTCCATAAACCCTACCATATCATTAAGGAATGTGAATATTCTATCCATGTCAAATTTCAATGCATATAGAAACAGTTTGAAAAAATTTCAACGTTGGCCCCATTCACATGTCATTGTTTCCTGCCTCTAGTATTTTTATGGCGTTGATTAAGAAATCAATGAAAAAGATGGATTTTTCATCAAAACTATGACACAGATACATTATATATACATTAATGTAGAACCTGAAAGAAAAATGACAAAAACTTAAAATTTCCGTCAACCAAATTGTGTACTTTGAAAGAAAATTAGGGTTTATGATTTACATGATGAATTGATGATGGAAGAAAGTGGGTGTGTGACTCAAATTTGAGCCCAAAAACCCTCTAATATCATCAAGTCATGAAAATATTATATCCATGACAAATTTCAATGCATACATAAATAGTTTGAAAAAATTTCAACGTTGGCCCCATTCACAGGTCATTGTTGCCCGTGTCTAGTCCTAGTACAATTTTTGTTCCTTGATTCTTGTTCCTTGTTCCTCGTTTCCTGTTCATTGTTACTTGTTCATTTTTCCTCATTCATTGAACATGGTGTAGTTCCCAAGATCCGTTATTTTTGTACAAAAAATACTAATGGCATAAAATGTCCTTCACAAAGACCAAATATCCGCTACATAAGTCTTTTGTCTTTTTTCAAGGACCATGTAACGAATCTAAATTATAAGAAGATTCAAATAGGAACTAAGAACCTTATGTTATTTCCCTAACCATGGGTGACATAACACTATTATTAATTACTCAAATTGTTACATTTCATTGTGATGCATCATGCGTACTGAGGGCTTGAGCCACCACAAAGGAAACATACAAAGAATATTTGTCTTATGAACAAGATATGGTATTATCCATTTTGAGGTTTGGCATAGAGATTGTTCATATAGACTACACTACATTGCACCATATTATAATCCCTACACTCCTTGAAAACCACGTAACACCATTCAAATTAGACACATTCTTGTGACGAATTAACTATACTATCTGTTAGCGACATTTCTTGTCCTAGGCACAAGAATATTCGGGTCTGCAAGTTGTACGAGGAGCACTCGAGCGTAGCGTGGAAAAATGTCATTTTAAGGCTTCCAATCAAGTGGGCGGGTGAAATTACATTGTCAATGGCCCAGATTCATCCATAAGAACAGATCAATGGTCATCGGGATTTCGGGGCTACCAAATTAACCGATATATAGCACCAGAGAAAGCGACTATATTTCAATACTAATTTTGGGTCGTCCGATCCAGCGACACATAGTGCAAGATATAGTCAGCATATCGGCATTTGGGAGTTCAAAAGGTGAAAATCCCTCATCATCTCACATCTTGAAATCCCAAACCTCAGAATGCCGAAAGCGCCTAGAGTCGGGCCTGCAGTATCGCGAAGCAGCCTCAACCGTCCATTTGAGGGATGCGTGGCGCGAGATCCAGTCACGTCGGCTTTTTGGCAGTCGCGAGTTCAAGGGGAGAAGGTTTTATGTCATTATACATTTCAAAACCCCGAACTCTGAAGTACTGATGGTGCCCAAAGTCGGGCCCGTAGTATCAAGGGGCAGTCTCAGCCGTCCATCTGAAGCAGACACCTGGTGCACGATTAGGCTCCTCGCCTTTTCTCCCATCGTGGTTTTGAAGCGCAAGTAGCAGCTCCCTCATATCCCCGATGCACGAAGTAATGAGAGCGTCCAGGACCTGGGGCCCACAGCAGCATCGGGAGAGTTTAGGACCATCAAATTTGGAGGATGCATGGTGCCAGATTAAGCCGTCTCGGCTTTTCACTCATCGCGATTTCAAAAGAAAGGATTAGCTCCTTCCCATTCATGAACGTTGAAAGTGCCTTGGGAATAAGCACGTGGTCACAGCCCGTGGTCACTTGGGGAAAGAAAGGAGCTGTGTAAAGAAGGCCAAAGGTGTCGATTTCAGTTACAGAAAGGATCATTGCAATTTCTAGATGCTAGCGGATATGATTTCTCTCCCGGTTTCCGCTTGGAGTAAATGAAGGCAAGAATGGATGGTTGAAACCTCCTTTCATTCATTGAATATGAGATATGGAGGGTCTAGAAAGCGATCTGTTCGAAGGAGTTCTATGTACTGATTATCCAAAGAAGCCATGCCGAAGTCCTTGATTAGACAGAGAAGTCTGCACACGCCATTTTGGCCTTTAATGTTTCGGCTACCTCCCCTACAAAGGCCATGTGAAGTTAAGGTAGCGTCTGTCATGGGCATAAGATCATCCTAAGTCTACATGGGTAGACTATCAGAAGACATGCAGATGCAATGTTTTGAATGCAGTGTCTTGTTTTTGCTGTTGTTGTTGATTTGGAGTATATGTAGGTGTTTTTGCTATTTTTGTAAGGATCGATGGTTGAGCAAATCTCCCGATTGTAAAGTTTTAATGAAGCGCTGGTCGCTCTAGTTTATGTATATGGCATTTGAGATTTCTTACTTTATGGATGTCAGCTTCTTCCCACTTCTTTGTTTACTGTGTTAGAACATCTTGGAATTGGAGGATCTAGTCGCGTTGTAGCTGCTATAGGATGATGTAGGTTGGATCACTGTAACAGTTACCTTGTTTCTAACTGATTCTTGTGACTTTATTATCGCTGAATGACTTGGAATTGAAGGATTCAGTCAGGTCACCCCTCAGCTTCTTGAAGCTCTGGACCAAGAGGATTTTGGTTTCTGAGTTTTTCATCCTCAAGCTTCCGAAGGCCTGTTGCCCGAGGCAGTATTGCTTGCCCTTCTCTCAAGTCTTCCATATACCACCCTTTAATCCATTTATTGATGGAAGTTGGATCAAGACCTCCCTTGTTTTCTACATGCCAGCCCAGTTTCCTGAGTTAAAGCTATATCATCTTGAGCCTTTTATCCATTTGATCACCCCATTTATTAAACCGTGACATAAACACTGATGGGCGTTGGGCTCTGCTCTTGCAAGCAATCCAGGGGTGACTTCTGATGCTAACATTTCTGGCACCGTTACCGGGGACGAAGTTGAATATTTTCCCTAGGCAGAATGACATTGAGCCTCTGATTTTGAAGGTGCATCAAACATCAGAGCCCTTCAAGATTGCTACTGTGCACCTGGCAACTCCACTGTGGTGACTCCATTAATTCCACTTCACTGTTTCAGTTGTGGCTACTGTTGGCACACCTAAAAGATAACCCAGAGGAGCTTTCTCGAGAAGGTTTCAGCGGCTGCTTTCTCAGCCCGAGAAGCTTCCTGGGGTAACAACAAAGTTAAGATCTAGCCTTTGATGGTGAACAAGGACCAGGCACATTTGAAGCTGCGCATCTTTCACCTAGCGACTCCATGATTCGAGGATCGATTGGTGACTCCACTGGTTCGATATGGAGAAAATTCTGGCTCAAAGGTTTGCTTTCTGTGACTTTTCTCAGATAGTTGGTTTTCCTAATGCACTTCCTGATAGAGACATATGGGAAGATTTCCTCCCTGAATTTCATGCAACAAGTTGGGAGGAACCAGTTGAGCATTTACTGGACTTCCATGAGGCTATTCACTGACACAATATCATGCATGAGGATGTCCGGATTAAGCTCTTTAGGTGTTCATTGAAGGGAGATGCTCTTGAGTGGTGTCAATCTCTTCCCGCTGCGAGCATCCGCTCTTTAACATGTTTTCATACAGCTTTCAATTCATTTTGTAAAGACTATTATCCAGCTGATTGTTTGTTTGAAAACTGTTGTGAGTAGTTTTCTTTGCTTCATGAAGCCTCTGTTGGCCCTGAAGACCATGTCCATGATAAAGCCTTTACTATGGAGGAAAGAATTTTCCATAAAAAAATAGAGGTGTTGAATGATATTAATTGTGTTAGCCCTAGGACAGAAGCATCTGACATTATATCAGATGCCTCTATTCTTTTAGATATTCATAATGATCAACATGCCTCTGGTGGAAATTGTGAGTTTATAGAGAAAATGTGGTCCATGGTAGATGACTCACCTGGATATCGGGTTGACGCAGATGTTCCTAGCAGCTCTTCTCATGATGATGAAGACCCTCTCTTTTTAAAAGAGGGGTTAGTTGTGGAAGATGATTCTTCTCTTTTCCCCCAGGGGGTTTCTCACGATATATTTTTACCTGGGATTAAAGAGAAAAGGATTATGTATGAGCAGCCAGAAGCAGCAAGTCCCACTATCCCTGAAATGAATTTTTTTTATGGGATCACTGTTCTGGAGGAGCATCATATCAATGAAGGACAACCCCTTTTTTTATGTATATTATAGTGATGATGAGCAACAAGCTTATCCTACATTTGATCACTATAAATATACTAAAGATCCAATCAGCAAGCATAACCACCCCATGGTCCTTATTTATGATGAATACGAATTTGACCTGGGGGAGAGCCAAGAGGAGGAAAAGGAACCAAAGGAAAAACTAAGCACATATTTCATTCTAGAGCTAGTCAGCGAGCAACTACCACCTGAGATCAATGAACCTACGGTTGTTTTCCACTCACCTGTTCTTATCAAAGATATTCAACCACATGTGAGAAACTCTATAGCAGAGGAGGCTACCTGTCACCAATTTTCCAAAATTCGCCACTCATTCTATAACCCTATCGGCGAATACATGGAGTGGCATGTCCTTTATGATTTGGAGACACCCTATTTCATATCAACTTCATCCTGTGAGGAAAATTTGAAGAGTGTAGCTGTTCTGTTGTCACGGTTACACTATCTGCTAGTGATCATCAACAGAAGGAAGGAGCTTCTATCCAGGAATCTACTTGAATGGCTATGGTGGAAGTTTTCTTTCACCTAGCCCATGTAAAATATTTTATTAGCATTAGGACTATATATAAATAAGCTCCCTTTGAGCATGTAGCTTTATTTTGTTACTTTTATTTTTCGGCCTATATTTTCAGCAACGGGATGTTTTGAGCATGACTCCATAGCCCAATAGCAAGGCACTGAAGCTACAGAATGAGTTCTTAGAGCATCATAGGGATGAATCTATCCCCCATGGAGCCTAATGTTAGTGACATTTCTTGTCCTAGGCACAAGAGTATTCGGGTCTACAAGTTGTACGAGGAGCGCCTGAGCACAACATGGAAAAATCTCATTTTAAGGCTTCCAATCAAGTAGGCGGGTGAAATTACATTGTCAATGGCCTGGATTCATCCATAAGAACAGATCAAAAGTCATCGGGATTTCGGGGCTACCAAGTTAACCGATATATAGTTCCAGAGAAAGTGACTATATTTCAAGACTAATTCTAGGTCGTCTGATCCAGCGACACATAGTGCGAGATCTAGTTGGCATATCGACATTCGGGAGTTAGAAAGGTGAAAGTCCCTTGTCATCTCACATCTCAAAATATCAGACCCTGAAATGCCAAAAGCACCCAGAGTCGGGCTCGCAGTATCACGAAGCAGCCTCAACCATCCATCCGAGGGACGCGTGGCATGAGATCCAGTTGCGTCGGCTTTTCGGCAGTCGCGAGTTCAAGGGGTGAAGGTTTTATGTCATTGTACATTTCGAAACCCCGAACCCTGAAGCACCGATGGCACCAAAATTCGGGCCCAGAGTATCAAGGGGCAGTCTCAGCCGTCCAAATGAAGCGGACACCTGGCGTGCAATTAGGCTCCCCGCCTTTTCGCCCATAGCGGTTTTGAAGTGCAAGTAGCAGCTCCCTCATATCCCCGATGTGCAAAGTAACGAGAGCGTCTAGGACTTGGGGCCCATAGTAGTGTCGAGAGAGTTTAGGACCATCAGATTTGGAGGACACATGGCGTCAGATTAAGCCATCTCGGCGTTTCGCTCATTGCAATTTCAAAAGCAGGGATTAGCTCCTTCCCATTCGCAAATCCCGAAAGCGCCTTGGGAATAAGCACATGGTCACATCCCGTGGTCATTTGGGGAAAGAAAGGAGCTATGTAAAGAAGGCCAAAGGTGTCGAGTTCATTTATAGAAAGGATCATCGTGATTTCCAGATGCCAGTGGATACGATTTCGTTCTCGGTTTCCGCTTGGAGTAAATGAAGGCAAGAATAGATGGTTGAAACCTCCTTTCATTCATTGAATATGAGATATGGAGGGTATGGCAAGCGGTCTGTTTGAAGGAGTTCTATGTACTAATTATCCAAAGAAGCCATGCCGAAGTCCTCGATTAGACAGAGAAGTCTGCACACGCCAATTTGGCCTTTAATGTTTCGGCTACCTCCCCTGCAAAGGCCATGTGAAGTTAAGGTAGCGTCTGTCATAGGCATACGATCATCCTGAGTCTGCATGGGTAGACTGTCAGAAGACATGCATACACAACGTTTTTAATGCAGTGTCTTTTTTTTGTTGTTGTTGTTGATTTGGAGTATATGTAGGCATTTTCTCCATTTTTTTAAGGATCGATGGTTGAGCAAAGCTCTCGATTGTAAAGTTTTGATGAAGCACTGGTCGCTCTGGTTTTTGTATATGGAATTTGAGATTTATTACTTTATGGATGTCAGCTTCTTCCCACCTCTTTGTTTACCATGCTAGAACAGCTCGGAATTGGAGGATCCTGTCGAGTTGTAGCTGTTATAGGATGATGTAGGTTGGATCACTGTAACAGTTACCTTGTTTCTAACCGATTCTTGTGACTTTCTTATCACTGAATGACTTGGAATTGAAGGATTCAGTCAGGTCACCCCTCAGCTTCTTGAAGCTCTGGACCAAGAGGATTTTGGTTTCTGAGTTTTTCATCCTCAAGATTCCGAAGGCCTGTTGCCCGAGGCAGTCTTGCTCACCCTTATCTCAAGTCTTCCATCTACCACCCTTTAATCCATTTACTGACGGATGTTGGATCAAGACCTCCCTTGTTTTCTACATGCCAGTCCCAGTTTCCTGAGGTAAAGCTATATCATCTTGAGCCTTTTATCCATTTGATCACCCCATTTATTAAACCATGATATAAAAACTGATGGGCATTGGGCTCTGCTCCTGCAAGCAATCCAGGGGTGACTTCTGACGCTAACACTATCGACGAACTTTTTTTGTCTATAATATAGCTAATTCGTCGCAACATTATTTATATTCGTCTCTCTTGAGAATATATCAAATGATTCTTGCATTCATTTCATATTTGGTTTATCAACTTGAAATTAAAATTTGATACTTTGCAAGCTAGCTGGACCTTGACTCAAATATGAATATGAAATTTGGAATCATTAAAATCTCTACTAGAAATTGTGTACTTTGAAAGAAAATTAGGGATTATTGTTTACATGATGAATTGATGATGGAATAAAGTGGGGTTTTGAGTCAAATTTGAGTCCATAAACCGTCCCATATCGTTAAGGCATGCAAATAGTCTATCCATGTCAAATTTCAATGCATACAGAAACAGTTTGAAAAAATTTCAATGTTGGCCCCATTCACATGTCATTGTTCTCACCTCTAGTATTTTTATGGTGTTGATTAATAAATCAATGAAAAAGAGGTATTTTCATCACAACTATGACACAGATACATTGTATATACATTAATGTAGAACCTGAAAGAAGAATGAAGAAAGACTGACGAAAATGTAAAACTTGCGTCAACCAAATTGTGTACTTTGAAAGAAAATTAGGGTTTGTGGTTTACATGATGAATTGATGATGGAAGAAAGTGAGTGTGTGAGTCAAATTTGAGCCCCAAAACCCTCCCATATTGTTAATCCATGAGAATATTCTATCTGTGACAAATTCCAGTGCGTACATTAACAGTTTGAAAAAATTTCAACGTTGGCCCCATTCACAGGTCACTGTTGGCTGTGTCTAGTCCTTGTATAGTTTATGTTCCTTGTTCCTTGTTCTGTGTTCCTCGTTTCTTGTTCCTTGAACAAGTATAAGAAGGGATTCTAGCCAACTCCTTATTGAAATGTAGCAAAAATATTTCCCATAAAATATTTTCACTCAAACCATCCAAGTACGCAAGGCATCGACAAACCGATAAATCTGGGAACAAAGAAATTTGGGGATGGTCCTCGTGAACCATTGAAGTCCTGGGAATGTGGAGAACCTCATATAAGGAGGAGCTGTCCACATTTAAATACAACAAAAAGAACCATTTTTCATAATTTGCAAGAAGCCTTGATGGTGGGTGATGTGGGCAGAAGTCTGCATCGGATAAATGTAGCCATTGATGGTCGTCAAGATGACCGCCATTCCTCTGTGGTGGAAATCGAAGGTAAACTCAACAACACCCAAATTTCTATTTTAATTTATCCTAGAGCTACGTTAAGTTATATCACTCTAGGATTAGTAGAGTCAAATAAACTTAAGAGGATGAAACACGCAAAGTCTTGGCCGGTACAGTTAGCAACATGAACTAAAAGGAAAGTGATTGATTTTATTTATGATTTTGAATTTAGTTTAGATGGTCGAAACATAAAAACAAATCTGAATATTCTACCACTAGTATCTTGCAATATGATTATCAGAATGGATTGGCTGGAAAAGCACAAAGCAGTTCTAGATTGTTAAACAAAGACAATTAATTATAAAGATGGTTATGAAAATACCAGAACAACCCGAGGTATACCAAAACTAGTATTAGTTAGACAAGTCTCAACAATGCAATTCAAGAAATGCATAAGAAAGGGTTGCCAAGTTTATGCCATCCAAGTAACAAATCTGTTAGAAAAAGAAGATAAGCCAAAGCTAGAAGATTTTGCTATCCTATGTGAATTTAGAGACATGTTTGTTGATGAGATACTAGAATTACCTCCTAGAAGGGAAATAGACTTCTCCATAGACCTTCTACTTGGTTCATCCCCTATCTCTAAAGCACCTTACCGAATGAGTTTACCATAATTGACAGAATTAAAAATACAATTACAAGAATTGTTGGACAAAGAGTATATCAGACCGAGTGTTTCACCATGGGGGGTACCGGTCCTCTTTGTGAAAAATAAAGATGATACTCTAAGACTTTGTTTCGATTATAGACAATTGAATAAAATGACTATTAAGAATAGGTACCCCTTACTGAGNACTACGAATTCGTAGTCATACCTTTCAGATTCACTAATGCACCAACCATGTTTATGTGCATGATGAACAATATTTTCAGTCAATATGTAGACAAGTTCATACTAGTATTTATCGACGATATTCTGGTGTATTCTAAAACAGAGGAAGAACATGAAGAACACTTAAGAATAGTTCTACAAACATTGAGGAAACACAAATTGTACGCCAAATTTGATAAGTGTGACTTTTATCAAAATAAAATACAATATCTGGGACATGTAATTTCAGCAGAAGGCATTGTCATTGACCTTGAGAAAATAAAATCCATCATAGAATGGCTGGTACCCAAGGATATAGCCGATATTCGGTAATTCATGGGAATCACCAAATATTATAGCAGATTTATAGAGGGGTTTTCCAAGATATCCTACCCTATCACATCTTTACAAAATAAAGGGACCAAGTTTAACTAGTCACAGAAGTGTCAAGACAATGTTAAAAAGATGAAGGAATTATTGACAACTGCACCCATATTGAATGTAGTAGACCCATATAAAGACTTTACTGTTTGTGTTGATGCGAGTAAAGAAGGACTAGGTGGGGTCCTAATTGAGGAAGGACACGTGATTTGTTATGAGTCCCAGAAATTAAAAGAACATGAGAGAAATTATGCCACTCATGACTTAGAATTGGCAGCAGTGATACACGCCTTAAAAATGTGGCGACACTACATAATGGGCAGAATTTTTTTACTATTGACGGATAATATCGGTGTGAAATATCTATTTATCCAACCAGATCTTATTGCAAGGCAAGCAAGGTCGCTAGCCTTTTTGAGCGAATTCGAATTCAAGCTCAGACATATCAAGGGCAAGGAAAAGAAGGTAGAAGATGCTTTAAGAAGAAGAGTCCATGGGTTATTTGAGATAAATATCAGCAGGGCAGAAAGCGATCTGGAATAAAGAATAAAGACGACATGAATTAATGATGAAAATTAAACTAAGGTAATGGCCGAATTACAAGACAATACCGTAAACTCATATAAAGCAGATCTGAGTATCGATAAGAAGGGACTATTGTGGTTTAAAAATAGACTTTACATACCAGATTCAACACAGTTAAAGTTAACAGTCTTGGAAGAAGTGCATAAGAAACTATATTCTAGCCATCCAGGATACCAGAAAACAATAACAACACTTAGAAAACTATTTTACTGGCCTAATATGAAGGGCGAAACAGTAGAATACTTGGCTAGGTGAAAATATTGTCAGTAGGTTAAGGTCAAACACCAACATCTAGCCGACCTATTGCATCCATTACCAGTACTGGAATGGAAATGGGAGACCATATCACTGGACTTTATAACAGGTTTGCCTAAAACTCAAAAACACAATGATTCTATTATGGTGGTAATCGATAAAATCAGTAAGCCCACACACTTTATTCCTGTGAAATCTACTTTTAAAGCTATAAATATCGCTGAAATATTTATGAAAGAAATTTTTAGACTGCATGGTGTTCCTTAAATAGTGATCTCAAATAGAGATGTAAAATTTACGTCCACTTTTTGGAAAGAATTGTTTGCAGGGATAAATACTAATTTGAATTTCAGCATGAGTTACCATCCACAAATGGATGGACAGACCGAACAAACAGATAAGCTCGTAGAAGATATGCTCCGCATGTACGTAAGAACAAAACCAAGTAAGTGGGAAGACTACCTTTACGTGGTAGAGTTTGCATATAACAATGGGTACCAAACTTCAGATAAATTGAGCCCCTTCGAGGTACTATATGACAGAAAATGCACGACACCAGTTAGATAGGACGACCTAGTTGACCGACTCATGGTCGGACCAGAAATGATTCAAGAAATGGAAAGTATGGTAAGAAGGGTGCAACAGAACTTAAAAGAGGCACATTATAGGCATAAAAGTTATTCGGACTAGAAAAGAAAACACTTGGAATTTCAAGTAGGAGATCATGTTTACTTAAAGGTCAAAGCCCGAAGGAGTTCACTAAAACTCGGTAACTGTGCCAAGTTGACACCCATGTTTTGTGGGACCTTCGAGATATTAGCTCGAATTGGACTCATAGCTTACCAACTTGCACTTCCAACTAATTTAAAAAGTCATAATGTATTTATTGTTTCCTTGTTGAAAAATTATGTCCATGACCCTACTCTTATGATTGATTGGAACTTGGTGCAGGTGGAACCAGAAGGCAAGTTCCAGGTGGAACCCCTGCAAATTTTGGACCAGAGAGAAATAACACTTCGGATTAGTTCCATCGCTCAGGTAAAGGTGCAATGGAAGCACTTTAGTCCTGAGGAGGTCACTTGGGAGTTGGATGGAGATTTGCGGAAATATCATGCAATCCTGTTCCAAGAAAGGAATGAACACCGAGGATAGTGTTTTATTGAAGGGGGAAAGGAGGTGACATCCCCAAAAATAAAGTATTTTTGAAATTCAAAATTTGTTAGAAAATTATTCCGTTTTTAGTAAATTCAAATTTAGAATTTTTTTGCCATTTGTGGCAATTCCAAATTTCGAATTTAATAAATTGTAATTTATTGTTATGACTGTTGGGCAGAGACCTGATTTGACCCAATAGTCTATTTGACTATGACACTTGTATGTAAAAAGAATATTGTTTTAATTATTATAGGAGGACAAATGGAACAACCATGTTAAATTTAGCTGACCATGAGTCCATGAGTAGGGAACATGTTGGAACTACCTCTGGGCTGATTGTTACAAGTGAAAAATAAGGGATTTGGCCATTGGCAGCCCCTAAAAATCTGGGATCTAGGAAGCTGTGAAAATTCCCAAGGGACGGAAGAAAGACCTAGGAAAAAATATTTTTGGATAAATAGCATATGTGAGGAGGCAGGACACTTCCTAGTATGCCGAGGAAAGAAAATGTTGTATACTTGCTGTTATGAACACTGAATATTGAGTGTGAGGCAAGGAGAGGACTACAGATAGAAAAAAATTTGCTGAAGAGGAGATTTCAAGTTTTCCCTCATGGATTCATGGTCTGGCTAGGGGGTGAATCATGTAAGTAACTTGGCTGTCCAGTTCTACGGTTGGGAGGAACGTGGTTGTTCCCTTTGTCTTCCTGCGAACTGGTTCATATATGTTAAATCTTCTCCTTCTTTGTTTGAAATGATTTTATGTATCCAATATGATGCCTTTGATTATGTTAAGTTGAAATAATATTCCATATGTGCCATCTGTTCGTTGTATGAAGTTTATGATCAAAGACCAAATTTTGGAATAGTTCCTTCTGAAACTAAAATCCTAGGCAGTATGATATTTGTATAATGAACTTGAAAGAATAGGTGCATCTATAGGTGTATGTTTATTTCCATGATTAAAATCCTGAGTAGAATTATTTATGAATGAACGAACTTGAAAGGAACAAATCTGCCTACAGGTACATTCTAACTTCTGAAATTGAATTGCTAGACAGATCTATCTTTGAATGATTGAGTAGAACAAGTCGGTACATATAGTACATATATAATTATATATATATATATATATATATATATATATACACAAGGTATATAGATACCATTGCAGTTTGTACCGTGTACATAATTTATTAAAAGAAATTTAATGAACTGAAATAGAAATCCACATAGAGATCTGTGTCATATTATTCAAACAAACAAACTATGCTAATCCGACAATCCACTACCTCTCGTTTGAAGAAATTATCAAATAAGAGATTAAGTCTCCTCAAATTTTGTTTATAATACCAAATAAAACTTCATAAGTTTCACTGCCCTAATTGTGAGGTATTACAAAAGTGGAATGCTCCATAAGCATACAGATTCGTAGACATTTATCCAGGGCTTTTACCGATAAATTATCTTAGAATTCACTTTCCATTCATACAAAATAAAAGAATCCAAACTGAGAAATACTCTTGGCATGAGAAAATATGCAATTTAATAAATGATTGAATATACATGCAAAGCCGTTCACTCGGGGTTCGTGACAGGGGAAGATATAGAAATGGAAATACCTTCATATAGTTCTGTAATTACATTAAGCAATGGTAAAATCCTACTAGTCTTTGAAAACCCCCTCACACAATCTAAAGGACGATAGTTACATAGGAATGTAGATATAATTATAACACTGCAATTATAGTTAAGCATTCTGAATTTTAAACCACGAAACCATAACCCTACTCTACCCTTATATTGTCAACGTAGATCATCATTAGCTACTCCTGTTGGGTCCAATCTAACTTTTATCAGTTCAGAGTGAAACATACCGACAATAAAATAGGAGATGTTGAAATTAAATAAAACGATGCATTGTGATCCAACATTTAGAGTTTAAAGAAGGGCCTTATTCAAAACAATAATCTCAGTAATTAAATTCAGAATAGTTTGAATCCCAAATGATGAGAAGAACCAGCTTGATTCATTAGTCTTTTACATACTTTAATTGTACAGGATAATCCTGTAGATAATTCGATGAAAGAATCATACTGTCATAACCCAAACCTAGACTTTAAAGTTACCTTGGGGATTTCTTTTTCCCTTTCCGAGCCGATAAGGATCTGAGGAACACTATATTTAATGACTATTTTTAAACTCTCAATTGAGATTGTTCGAACCCTGGAAGGGTACAAATGGAACTTGAATACATGTTTCATCTTGCGTGTGTATGAACCCCAGGTCCTTGGCGAATACAAAAACCTAGAAAAACCATCGTATGAAGATTAGTAATTTATATACAAAAAAAAGGAGATTAAGAAATACACCAACAGAGAGAGATGGGTTATTAGCAAAACATTACTTAACTTCTGATTTGTGATTCACATGTCTTCCTTGTCCTTTTTTTCCCCAGTCTAGAGACGTCTAGGGTCGAGGGTGAAGGGTGAAAAAACACACTAATGGGTACCCTGGCATCAAACAAGGCCCATCGTTAGTGCTATGTTTCCACTCTTGGAAGGAGTTAAATAACATAAGGAAAATATTTACACAATATAGTAGATAATGAAATACAGTAGTCAATTATACTAAGTCCCTTGCATACAGGAACAACATATAACTTTTTAAGTGTAAACAAAGTCTACATCTTCCTTTAACCAGAAGTACGCTTAACTAGATTTCGCCTAGGTTACCTGCACCCCAACCTACTCAGAAAGGTAAAAGTCCACTTTCAACATAGATAGGTTCTGGCCTTTAATGCAGGTGAATGTCTGGTTAACTCGGTTGGCACCTTGGAAGCAAGGTCTCCCCTATACTAATCAAGAAAACAAATACATAGTAGGGATTTACAACCCAGATTCATAACTTTCTTGGCTAAGAACTCCAGCCTGCGATAGGGAGTTTTTCTTTTAAAACCCCAGACTCTCAATTATGAGAAAATGAGGCTCACCTCTCCTCTCCCTAACCGAATAGAAAAATCGATAAACCTTAAGAAAATCATTCCTCCAGGAGGGATGTAGGATGAATCCAAAGAATATAGGTAGGTCATACGCAAACAGGAACTCAATAGCAATAAAATAGACATGATGGGATTACCAGTGACACGATTCTTACTCTTTGATTTTTCGAAAGATGCACCATCTTATTTAACCAAGATGGGTTTTATGACTGAGGAAGACTTACGCGGAAGATGGTCCATGCCGTCTGTTGCAACTATGAAGCAACCACCATGGCATTGGACTGCGCCTCAACCAAATCTTGAGACACAAATCCGCTTCGCAGAAGAACAACTTTGACAAATGATGAACCTACTCCAACCCTAAGCGATGCAATGCCGACTAGGAGTAAATGTCAAGAGTGCAGAGGACGTATAGCCATGTGACAATGGCAGAGTTGATTTGACACGTAGGTGTAAAGCCTGGTAAATACATTGGGACTCGTAGGACAGTCATCAATGGAGTTACAGAGCCTTAAATATTATGATAGGGAACCGTCTATCCACTTAAAGAGTGGAACAAGTTGACACCTACTTTAATCGACTAGAGTTAAATTCCTTTCACAACCTGTTTATTAGTCAAGGCAGCAGATTGATCCTAGTTGTCAAATTTCCATTTGGATTTCAGATTTAATTCTTCTTTTCAACCAGCTACCAGTTCGAAGAACCACTCAATAACCATGAATTGGCAGGTATATTATTTTTCTGGTGTACAAACTGACCCCACGACTAATATGGCTAAAGATCTAGTTAAAGTTCCCTAGGGTTAGAGCGAATTTGGAACCTTTTTTAAAGAAAGAAATAAACAAGTTGTAGTATGAATGGTAATATTTCACTTACATACATAGAACCTAAGGCTGAAAGGGGTTTTACTAAAGCCTTGGGAACACTTCCTTATAATTCTTCTACATGTGCTTAAGCAAGATAAGATAAATGGGATATCTTGTAGTAAGTGGAAGTCTAGAATTTTGTAACAAGATTTGTATAATAGAATTTATAAAAGGTTTCTTTTTACAGAGCTTCATCACTAAGTGACATTAGGTTTGTATAACTAAGAACCCTTATTCTATTAATAAATTATTTAGAAGACATATAAACAATTTTTTTTTTTTTGGTAAATATGAGTAAATTTGAGTTTCACTACATATGATATCAGAGAAAAGATTACAACATTGGACCTAAAAAGGGCTATGTTAGTTACTTGGCATATTTTTCAATTTATGCAAAACTAATAAACCTTTATTTTTACAAACATAAAGCCATTTCGGTTTTGTGTTAATTATGGCAGCTCAGGATGATGTAGAAATCAGAATTGAAGGAAATCCAGAGTAGAGACCCCCTGGAGGTCCAAGACAGAATAGTGACAGAAGCTCACCTATAGAAGTGCTGGAAACAATGAGGAATCTCATTGTTGAGCTGCATGTTTTCAAAGCCGACAATGAGAAATAAAACAAAGCACAACAGGAACAACAGGAAATAAATGAAGTCCTGCTGTGCAACATAGTGACTAAGAAAATCCCAAAGGATGATAATAATGAAGAAGAGGTCAGTAAAAGGTTCTCCAAGCATTCTGGGCCAAAAGTGGAAAAAGGGGACAGTTCCTCTGAAGGCACACCTTCAACTGAGGACAAAACTAAAGAAGACCAAAAAAGAAAACAAGTAGACCACCTTGGGAGAATTTAAGAAGATTAAACCAACTACCTTTGATGGAGAATCAAGAACAGGAGAAGAAGCTAAGGCATGGTTATTGGACAAAAATACTTCTAGATATATAACTATTCCAGCAATATGAAGGTCAGAATGGCCATTTACAATTTGAAAGGGAAAGCCAACATTTGGTGGCAAGATCTAAAGTTGGCCAAGAGCCTAAAGGAGAAATAGATGGAATGGTATAAATTTAAGAAATACTTCAAGAAGCAGTACCTATCTGAAAGCTATTATGAAAGGAAAATGAAAGAATTTTACGAGTTACGACTTGGATAGATGACAATGGAGGACCTTATAAACAAATTCCTGGCATTACTAAGGTTCCTACCTTACATCTGGGAAGACAAGGTAAAAATATAACGATTCTTAAGTTGTTTACCGCAGTCCTACAGGGACAGAATTGAGTTTGACAACCCCAAATCCTTGACAGAAGTATTCAGGAAAGAATGAATGTGCTATAACGAATACAAACATCGGGCAGAGTTTCCCAAATCTTGGAAAGATAGGAAACAAGACCGAATGAACCGGCGGAAGAAGGGATTCTAGCCAACTCCTTATCGAAATGCAGCAGAAAGATTTACCAGAAATGATTTTCACTTAAACCATCCAAGTATGCAAGGAAATGACAAACTGGTAAATTTGGGAACAAAGAAATTTGGGCACGGTCCTTGTGAACCATTAAAGTGTTGGGAATGTGGAGAACCTCATCTAAGGAGGAATTGTCCACATTTAAATACAACAAACATAACTGCTATTCATAATTTGCAAGAAGCCTCGATGGTGGGTGATGTGGGCAGAAGTCTGCATCAGATAAATGGAGCCTTTGATGGTCGGTAAGATGACCACCAAAGGCTGATGAAAATCAATAACACCCGAATTTATGTTTTAATTGATCCTGGAGCTACGTTAAGTTATATCACTCATGGAGTAGTAGAGTCAAAGAAACTTAAGAGGATGAAACATGCAAAATCTTGGCTGGTATAGTTAGCAACATGAACTAAAAGGAAAGTGGTTGATTTTATTTCTGATTTTGAATTTAGTTTATATGGTTGAAACATAAAAACAAATCTGAATATTCTCCAACTAGGATATTATGATATGATTATCAGAATGGATTGGTTGGAAAAGCACAAAGTAGTTCTAGATTGTTATACAAAGACACTTAATTATAAATATGGTTATGACACTATCAGAACAACCCGAGGTATACCAAAAATAGTATCAGTTAGACAAGTCTCAGCAATTAAATTCAAGAAATGCATAAGAAAGGGTTGCCAAGTTTACACTATCCAAGTAACGAATTTGTTAGAAAAAGAAGATAAGCTAAAGCTAGAAGATTTTGCCGTCCTACATGAATTTAGAGACATGTTTGTTGATGAGATACCGAAATTACCTCCTAGAAGGGAAATAGACTTCTCCATAGACCTGCTACCTAGTTCAGGCCCTATCTCTAAATCACCTTACCGAATGAGTTTACCATAATTGACAGAATTAAAAATAAAATTACAAGAATTGTTGGACAAAGAGTATATCAAACCGAGTGTTTTACCATGGGGGTTACCAGTCCTCTTTGTGAAAAAGAAAGACGGTACTCTAATACTTTGTATCGATTATAGACAATTGAATAAAATGACTATTAAGAACAAGTACCCCTTACTGAGGATAAATGATCTGTTTGATCAAGTAGGTGGGGACAAAATCTTTTCAAAATTGGATTTATGATCCGGTTATCATCAAGTTAGGATAAGGGATGAGGATATAAGAAAAACATCCTTTTGAAAAAGATATAGACATTACGAATTCATAGTCATACCTTTCGGACTCACTAACACACCAGCCATGTTTATGTGCCTGATGAACAATATTTTTAGTCAATACTTAGACAAGTTCGTACTAGTATTTATTGACGATATTCTGGTGTATCCTAAAATGGAGGAAGAACATGAAGAACACTTAAGAATAGTTCTACAAACATTGAGGAAACACAAACTATACACCAAATTTGATAAGTGTGACTTTTATCAAAAGAAAATACAATATCTGGGACATGTAATTTCAGCAGAAGGCGTTGCCATTGACCCTGAGAAAATAAAATCCATCATAGAATGGCCGGTACCCAAGGATGTAGTGGATATTCGGTCATTCATGGGAATCACTGGATATTATCTCAGATTTATAGAGGGGTTTTCCAAGATAGCCTACCCTATCACGTCTTTACAAAAGAAAGGGACCAAGTTTAACTGGTCACATAAGTGTCAAGACAGTTTTAACAAGCTGAAGGAATTATTGACAACTGAACCCATATTGAAGGTAGCAGACCCAGATAAAGACTTTATCGTATGTGTTGATGCGAGTAAAGAAGGACTAGGTGGGGTCCTAACTCAAGAAGGAAACATGATTTGTTATGAGTCCCATAAATTAAAATAAAATTAGCGAAATTATGTCACTCATGACTTAGAATTGGCAGCAGTGATACAGGCCTTAAAATGTGGCGACACTACATAATGGGAAGAATTTTTTTACTATTGACGAATAATAGCAGCGTGAAATATATATTTAGCCAACCAGATCTTAATGCAAGGAAAGCAAGTTGTCTATCCTTTTTGAGCGAATTCGACTTCGAGGTCAGACATATCAAGGGAAAGGAAAATAAGGTAGCATATGCTTTAAGCAGAAGAGCCCATGGGTTATTTGAGATAAATATTAGCAAGGAAGAAAGCGATCTGGAACAAAGAATAAAGACAACAATAATTAACGATGAAAAGTACACTAAGGTAATGGTAGAATTACAAAAAAATACCGTAAACTTAGATAAACCAGATCTAAGTATCGACAAGAAGGGACTATTACGGTTTAAAAACAAACTTTACATACCAGATTCAACAGAGTTAAAGTTAACAATCTTGGAAGAAGTGCATGAGAAACTATATTATGGCCATCCAAGATACCAGAAAAAAACAACAACACTTAGAAAACTATTTTAATGGCCTAATATGAAGGGAAAAATAGTAGAATACTTGGCTAGGTGCCAAGATTGTCAGCAGGTTAAGGCTGAACACCAACATCTAGCAAGCCTATTGCAGCCATTACCAGCATCAGAATGGAAATGGGAGACCAGATCGCTGGAATTTATAATAGGTTTTCCTAAAAATCATAAACATAATGATTCTATTATGGTGGTAATCAATAAACTCAGTAATTTTGCACACTTTATTCCTGTGAAATCTACTTTTAAAGCTATAAATATCATTGAAATATTTATGAAAGAAATTTTTAGACTGCATGGTGTTCCTAAAATGGTGATCTTAGATAGAGATGTAAAATTTATGTCCACTTTTTGGAAAAAATTGTTTACAGGGCTAAATAATAATTTTAATTTCATCACGAGTTACCATCCATAAACAGATGGACAGACTGAATGAACAAATCAGATTATAGAAGATATGCTCCGCATGTACGTAAGAACAAAACCGAGTAAGTGGGAAGACTACCTACACTTGGTAGAGTTCACATATAACAACGGGTACCAAACTTCAGCTAAATTGAGCCCCTTCGAGGTACTATACAATAGAAAGTGCACAACACCAGTTAGTTGGGACGACCCAGTTGACCGACTCATGGTTGGACCAGAAATGCTCCAAGAAATGAAAAGTATGGTAAGAAGGGTGCAATATAACTTAAAAGACACACAGGACATGCATAAAAGTTATGCGGACTAGAAAACAAGACACTTGGAATTTCAACTAGGAGATCATGTTTACTTAAAGGTTAAAGCCCAAAAGAGTTCACTAAAACTCGAGAACTATGCCAAGTTGGCACCTAGGTTTTATGGGCCCTTCGATATATTAGCTCGAATTGGACCCGTAGCTTACCAACTTGCACTTCCAACTAATTTAAAAATTCATAATGTATTTCATGTTTCCTTGTTGAAAAAGTATGTCCATGACCCTACTCATATGATTGATTGGAACTTGGTGCAGGTGGAACCAGAAGACGAGTTCCAGGTGGAACACTTGCACATTCTAGACTGGAGAGAAATAACACTTCAGAATAGAGTCGTCGCTCAGGTAGAGGTGTAATGGAAGCATTTTAGTCCTGAGGAGGCCACTTGGTGTTATAACAAGATTTGACTCACCATTTCTATCTTGCATAGAGGGCCTTTTTTCCATTTCCATATGCAAACTTTTTATCCCTTTTTGATGAATACAGAGCTAAAAACATACATTTTCCCACATATACGCTCCATATCAGTTATACAAGATGCATATACACTTGTTTCTCCACTACAACTCATGTACATCGGGATTTGTGCCAGAAAATACAAAATGAGGTCAGGTTTCCATGTCACGACAGAAGATCTCTGATCCTTGGCCTTCCATATACTAGAAACGTTCCGACTCGTCTCTTCAGTTACATTTTGAAGGCTATAAGAGAACAATTTAGAGCTATGGTAAAGAGGATAAAGCATTCAACTTTGAGAGAAAATTTACTCTGGAGAAATTACTTCATATTGAGTCCGCATCCCTTTATCCCTCAAAGTCTGAACACAATGTTTAGCCCCCAAGCTCTTCCCTTGTTATCGAGAGGACCTCTTTGCCTTTTTCTCATGAGATTTCCATTAGTGGAGGATTGAAGTGGTGGGGACTCAGTTGGAAGGAACTCAGTTTCTTGGTTTTGAACCGTGTCGACACGAAAGTCTGTAATGTTGACACTTCTGCTGATCAATTATTAATAGAAAAACTCCTTTCCCGTCCTATTGATATCTTGCAAATGTATGATTATTATCCATGGGTGTGTTTGTAATGTTTATTAATGGATTATGCTATCTGATGTGTTAACCCCTTTTATATCATCACTATATACTTTCTTTGCTTGTTTGTTGAGAACTTCTCGCAGGTAAAAAGCTTTGGGTCAAAGTGTTCAACGGTGGAACATCATCAAACATTGGATCAAAGTAGGCCTCTTTCTTGTATTGCAGATTAGTCTATATAGAATATATTGGAATTGGGTCGATTTTTGCAGTCATACCTGTCTGTTTTGGTTTACCTTTGGTCATAAAGAGTTTTTCCCTTGTAACAGAAATGGCAACTCCACTGGGGATAGATCTTCCTTCTAAGGGTTGAAGTACTTTTTCTTCTTACATTGCTCTTTTCCCTTTGTGTTTCTTGTCATATCACTACTTGACAAATCCTATTCACTCTGAGTCTGATTTTTTAGCCTTTTACCCTTGCCTGGCCTTGTTTTAAAGCATATACGCTCTTTTTTCCTTGATAGTCGCATATACACGCTTGCTGTCTCACTGCAAGAAGCGTATATATGCTCTGTTCTCCTGAACAATCACATATACCACTTCCCCTTGCTTGTTTTCTTGGTTGAGTGACTGATGGGTAGGATTTAAATATTGCTGAGCCTTTTTAGGTTTCTGTAGTGCCTTTTGAGATTATCTAGGATGACAGGAAGCCTGCTTGGAGTTGAATTTTTTAGCGTAGTCTTTCTCTTTGTTTTCTATTTTTAATTTGTCCTTGGTTTCTGGGATGTTTGCTTGGCTACCTGGTATTCTTCTTGAGTTACTGCTTTTATACACTATAGAATTCATCTGTCAAGTTTCTTATCAGTCCATGCATTTTCTTTTTAGAATATTGAAAATACAAAAACAAATATAGGCATTTTGCATTGGTTGGCATTCTTGTCTTTGAATTTTCATCATTAGCTTAACACATTTAGCGAAAGATCATATTTTACTTCTGAATTGAAGATTTGAAGTTGAAGACTGCACTATTTTTATTAGCATATCATTTATTGAAAAGTTAAAGATAGACTTTGCATTGTATCCATATTTATTTTCTGGTAGAGTCATAACACCATGAGTTTCACTTCCATACCTTTTTGAGTAACCAGGGCCAATAAAATTTACGCTTTAAACTAAAATTGATTAGTCATGATTTTATTTTTAGGGTGCACAAACTAGCTTAGGGTTTAGTGCCTTGGAATAGGATTTTGTAAGTAAACTTCTCCAAGGCAATTAAATCAACATATGTGTCTGAGATAGGGAATTGAGAAGTCCATTGTATAATTGGTAATATCAGGAGGCTCCTCTCACACCGGAGTTAATCACGAGGTTGCGCAAAGTTAGTTGAAGGGATAACCCCAGGATACTCACCTAGTGTCAAAGATATTTCTATGGATTTATTCGTATTTGGGGATATTGCTAGTGCCCATACCTCTGTGAGAGGTGGTGCTTTCAAGGTTTCGGGCTTTGCTACCCTACCCATATGGTGATCCGAACTTACGACTAATCGCCTGTGCATTGGTTATACAATGGTTTATTAGTTTATTGACTTAGGTATCTCATAGGTTACTTGTAGGGGTTATTTTGCTTGTACCCTGAGTCAGATAAGGGCCAGACAACACACAACCCTTATGGAGGATTACCTCTCTGGGGAGATCTGACCGACTCGTTGTTAAGCCCATCAGGGCCCTTATAACTGATTTTGTTACCTCCAAACTTTAGCGGGGAGTCTCAGGTCCCTCTTGGATAAGACATACCTTCTTTAGCGAGGGAGGCCACACTCGTTAAAATTGGATTTGAAAGATCATGAGTCCTAGTTAAGCTATTTTTTGACTCGATATCAAAAATAGAAAAGATTGCCAAGTGAACTTGTCTTTTTCACACTCGTAAATTGGATTTGAAAAGATGTCTATTTGGCACAAGTTTACCCCTTTTTCACACTAAGTAGACTAAAATATATAAAAAATGACATTTTTTGGCGTTAAGTTGTGATTGCATCTCATTCCCTCGCTTGTTGTATTGAGCCTTTAGCTGGTTCTTGCTTTGTGTTATAAACCATTACCTAAGCAGTTTGCATCCTCAACCAAGCAGAGCCTTGTTTATCCTTTGCAATTTGACACCCTATACCCTGGAGGGAACATCACCCTGAGTTTCCATCTCTTGCATGCATTTCCTTGCATTGAGCATAGGTACGTTCCACTGCTGGAACTAGTTTTGCTTACTTGCGACACTCGTTCCCTCTTCTATATCATAACATTCATTTGTTATGAAAAAAAAACGACGGGCAGGAAGGGAATACTATATTGTAATTGGTAGCAGTCGTGTCACATTTGAACAGAGCACAAAGTTATCGAGTCCTTGTGTCATCATAATTTTGGGTTTAGCATGGCCTTACGAAGCTGATCTCACTACAGAGTTTTCTCTACCAATTGGTTACTCTTCTAGTCCCTAAAGAGAACGTTATTGATGCCTCTTGCATCTAATTGTCACAACATTGAGTCTGTGCTATTGGAGTCCACCATATGTCTCATTCTCTTGTTCAAAGGAAGTCTATCAACCTATGTCGGCCACTCCTCAGAAATCTTGACTTTTCATGTTGGCCATACCCTCAGTTTGTCTCAGAATCACATGATAGTTTGGTCTTATCATGCACCCTGGCCCTAATTTCATCATTGGTATGTCACCTTGAACCCATCAATAGACATTTCATCATTGGTCGTTGAATGGGTGGTTTCCTTCGTGTTCGAAGGCAAGACATCTATTCACACTTTAGGATTCATGCAATGTATTGGATTCCATTAGCCTTATTGGTGGTTTCCTCTCCTTTGTTAGTAGTTTTTCATCATTGGTTGCTATTCAGAGGGTCCTTTTTATGTACCACTTGCATTTGGCACATGTGAAAAACACACAGGGTCGTTGGTTCATGAACATGTTCTTCGTCTGATCTCCACAAAATCATCAAGCTCCTACTTTGTTCCTCGTGCTGACTGATGAGAGATGCCTCAATGCTCTCCTTTCAGTGGGTCTCCTTCCATCAACTTTAGCTCATTTATTCTGGATATGGAACCTAGAGTTTTATGATTATCTTGAGGCTTGTAGTCATTAGTGGAAGGCTCTCTTGCCATTGACAGATGGGAATACATCAATGTCTCTTGATCAATGGATCTCTAAAGTGATTGACACCAACTCCTTTATTCACATTTGTAGAGATGTACTTGGTGCCTTGATACCTACTTTCATTATTGGTAGGTTGTCTTGCATTTGTTAACGATATACTTCAATGACTGGTAATCAAACGATGTCTCATCGTGTTCGAACTCAACTCATTTATTCACATAATGTAGACTTGCACCATTGGCGGATAGTGTAGAAGACTTGAATACATAACTATGTGGCCGCAAATTTCCTGAGCTGCTGCTTCCATTTCATTGGACCAGTACCTATTTGACTTCAGTGATCATGGGAGATCAGATTGTACTACATGGTATATAGATATCTTTATATTGATTTTTGGGACTGGTTTCACTGGGCCTTGTTCGTGACTATGAAAACTTTTGGCATATAACCGCATTTGTATTTTCCTATTCATGGCCATGAACACTTGTTCGATATATTTTTCACATGGATTTGCATTGTATTCTTAGCAGCCATGTATGCAAAGTCAGTACATAATATGAGCAATTGAGTTCATCCAATTGGTTCTCTACCACTCCACTTATGGGTTATTTATAATGTATTTCGTTCATCGCAGATACTCCTCTGATCTCACACATTAGGGGGCATATGTTATAGCAAGATTTTCCTCACCATTGCTATCTTGCATAGAGGGATTTTTTCCATTTTCCTATGCAGAATTTCTATCCCTTTTTGATGAATCCAGAACCAAAAACATACATTTTTCCACATATACGCTCCCTATCAGTTATACAAGATGTGTATACGCTTGCTGCTCCACTAAAGCTCACGTATATCGGGATTTGTGCTAGATAATACAAAATGAGGTTGGGTTTCCATGTCACGATAGACTATCTCTGATCCTTGGCCTTCCATATACTAGAAACATTCTGACTCGACCCTTCATTTGCATTCTGAAGGCTATAAGAGCACAATTTCGAGCTATGGAAAAGAGGACAAAGCATTCAATTTTGAGAGCAAAGTTACTCTAGAGAAATTACTTCATATTGAGTCTGCATCCCTTTATCCCTCAAAGTTTGAACACAATGTTCAGCCCCCAAGCTCTTCCCTTATTATCGAGAGGACCTCTTTGCCTCTTTCTCATGAGCTTGTCGTTGGTGGAGGATTGAAGTGGTGGGGACCCAGTTGGAAGGAACTCAGTTTCTTGGTTTCGAACCATGCCAACACAAAATTCTGTAATGTTGACACTTCTGTTGATCAGTTATTAATAGAAATACTCCTTTCCTGATCCGTCGGATCTTTTAATGACTTATGGTTGAGTTTTAATTTTTCATGCGTTAATTAACCATTTGAGAAAACTTAGTGAAGAATGAGGAAAGAAAAGGAATTATGACATCCATATACACATATGCAGATCTGAAATGCAATAAAATACAACAAACCATAACACGCAGATTGATAACGGAGTTCAGCACAACTTTGCCTACGTCTCCGGGCCTTTTCTCTGTGGGGGAGGCTTTTTTATTTATTTTCAAAAGCTCAAAAGTAAATCACTTCAATTCCAAATGGCTACAAGACTGATTTGGTCATGTTCTTCTAGATCTCTAGAACCATACAAATAAAATGGCACGCAAAACGGACGTCCGGAGTTCCCAGAAATGGTCCGACAACGTCTCCTCCTCAAAAGATTCTCTGCTTCAAAATGGATTTATCTTGTTTTCCCTCTAGTATAACCCTTCTCTGACTACTCTAATGGCTTCAGAGCGGTCAAAAACCCCTATCTGGTCTCTTTTGGCACTTCAATCGGTCGAAAAATGAAAAAGTTATGCCTCCTGGAAGTTTTCCCCTTCAAGCTTGTTGTCACTCGTTCTACAGAACGCACCCCCCTCTATTGAACCTGGCACACACGCTTATTTAAGCGCAAAAACCTGACACCGGGCACAACCATGCCAATGGTGCAAACCGTAGAACGGTTAGGGTGCCTCCATCCCCTAACCACCTAGCACCTGGGCACATGGTGGCATAAGACCTCAGGCTATGGAAAAAGTGCTTATCCGTTACAAAACCGTTGTAACCACTCCTGCGAGCCCCGGTTATGGTCATAAAGCATGTAACCGTGGCTTTAACAAACCCGCGCCCCTTTACACATAAGGCATGGTCATATACAATACAATATGCCCACGGGCTATACATATTTGAAAACACAAATCGCATGCGCACCTTTTCTCGGAGAGTAGGGTCACATGCAACACACCAATACAACTGTGGGTCGGGGCTAAGCCCCAACCCGACCCCCCGCCAACTAAACATGAATATAAACTTAAATACATTCAAACCCATATAGTTGTTAAGAAAAAAACCATGGTCCGTTGGTCGGACGGTCTTTGCGAAGGCGTAGCCGGTGGGGGAGGTCACCGGTTCGAACCCGGTTGACTACCAAAATTTTGAACAACCCAATAGCCAATAAAGGGGTGCCACGTGGCAGCCCATGACTGGGCCACATAGCACCTCAACAACCAATCACAATATGCCACGTGTCAAACACCAATTGGTCCACGTGCCAGAGCCGTACTGCCACATCAATTCGCTGTGTCAGCTCCCGTACTGTCAAGTCATCTTGCCACGTCAGCTTGCTGATGTCACCCATGCCATGTGTCACCCTTTCATTGGTGACACGTGTCACCTTGGGATTGGCCCAACTATATGCCCAAAAGTCCAAATTTGCCTGACACGTGTCATCACTCGAGGCTACCACATGTTGCCTGTACGGACCTGCCACATGTCACCTGTACGAACTTGCCACATGTCACCTCTGCCACATCAGTGTACGGACCTGCCACGTCAGCGTCTGTATGGACTGTATAGACTGCACAGTCAGCAATTTTTTTTACCTGTTTGACTTTTCAAACAGAATGCGATATCTTCTCCATATGGACCCCATTTGACAAAGTAAATATACCACTAGAATCAGGAAGACGAGACGAATGCAATGGTGTTGGTTTCGTCGGATTCTGAGCACTTTCATTTTTGAGCATTTTTCAAGCCCTGTCAGGCTTCTGGATATGATTTCGGATCACACCTCCCCACAATAAAACCTTTTGGTCCCCAAAAGTTTACTAACCACTCAACAAGCTCGGGATAGGCCACCCAACTTTCTCTTTGTCTCTGAACTAAAATGATTACATTAATGGAAGAAAAATACAATGAAGTTGAGACATCCACTTCTGGCAGAACCAAGTGACTGGTTTCCTTCCTTCACGATGTTCCTCTTGCTTCGCTGGTAATCCTTCCTCCTTCGTGAGTACATGAAAAATCCTTTTGTCCTTCCTTGGATGAAGCTCCGGATTAAGCTTCCAACAACTAGCCTTTTGATGTCCACTCTTGTTGCAAAATGTGCAATGAGTTTTTGGCATCCAGACCTGTTTACCCTTCTCTTTTTTCCGTTGTGGACTTGAGCCTTTATGTCGTGTTTCCTTCCTGGTTGACATAAGTTTCCTGTACAAAGTTTGTTTCTTTCAACACTTGACAACACAATGCTTAGGTGAATGACAATAAGTACATGGATAAAGATTCCACAAGTTTTGGTTTACTTGATTATGCTTGTTATAATCAAAAGGAGAATTAATAAAAACATGACCAT
>JASDQU011402335.1:17909-33737 GCA_032191745.1 Picea mariana | reverse complement strand
GAAGGAGAAAAACAAGGAGAAGGTGAAGCTACACCGCCAAAGGATCCCCCTACTGAGACAAAAACACCGAAGAAGAGGAAGGTTTCTCTATATAAACCTTTAGCAAGAAAGAAGACCCGCACCAGTAAGCCCCAACTAGAGGCCACGCTCACAAAGGATGACATCGGCTTGGTCCGCAAAGCGATGGAGGATGCATCCGAAGATCTCTTGCAGAGATATGGAGAAAAGCAGGAAGAGTTGTATGAAAGGGTCGAGAAGGAGATGAAGGACATACAACAAGATATTCGATCTGTCTGTGCAGTACCTACTGCGCCTTCTTCTTCATAGTTTGTAGAATTGGGGGATGACCCTGCCCAATAAAGAAGACTTGCAGATGCGACAAAGGCTCGACTTTAGAAAATCCAAGAAGAAAAAGAGAAGGCTACAGAAGCCTTGAAGCAATAGAAAGAGGAGGTCTTAGAGAAACTACGAGTTGCACAGAACTGCATAACTGCCTATGAGAATGAGAAAGATGAGTTTCGAGCAATTCTTGAGGAGGATAAAGCAAAGATACAAAGAAAAAAGGACCAGCTACTTGCAGAACAGACTGCGGTCAAAGAAGTGGTGAATAAATCACTTCGCTCTGTGCCAGGCTTGGCACAGGAGGAACAAGAATTGGTTGAGATTCAAGTGGTGAAGATCGTTGAGGCCATACAGTAGCTTCAAGTGAGGATAACAGAGTTGGATATCCAAGCAGTACCGAGCACTCTGCAGAAAGTGCACGATCAGAGGGAGGAATCTGCTAAGAACGCAGTTGGAAGGATTAGGGCCCTCGCCTCATAGTGAAAACAATTGAGTGATAGAAGTGCGCATAATTATGAATGCCTCATAGAAGATCCATAGCTGAGGAAATGAGAAGCATAACTACAAGAGGCGCAAAATCAAGCATCCACCGTGCAGGCGCAGATGAAGTTACTTACTACAATCAAGAGAATGAAAAGATCTCAAGAATAGTGTGCAGTCTAGCAACATATTATTGCCATCCAGGGTAGAGTAATGGAAGTCAAGAAGAAACTACAACTAGTGCAGGATGAATCCTGCAAAGTGTTTGAATAGATTGAAGGACAAGGCTCGTAGTTGGACCAAGTGGTCACATCAGTCGAACAGTGCCTGGAAGGGCCTGTTACAGTGCAGACAATCCAGGAGCTCGTTGAGAAGGAGGCTTAGGAGAAGCATCAAGTCAAGGTATCTCGATGCATTTGAAGCAGTGTCTCCCAGACCTAAGTGACTCGGGATGAGTCATAGGGGAGTGTTGGGGGCCTGTTGGCCCTCGACCAAGTTTTGAGGAAACCTTGGTCAGGTTAGGACCACTTTTGGGACTTCGAAAGGCTGGTCGAAGATGGAGCACCCAGGTGGAGCTGAGATCATGGATCTCACTTGTTTTTCGGGCTTTTGGACCCAGCAAAGGTTTCCTTATGGTTTTTGTAATGGGTTATGCAATGTCAGCCCATGGGTTTACCCATGATTAGGCCTTTTTGTAAGAAAGTGTAAAAGTATAAATAAGTAAGAATGTAATGTAGAAAGAAGTCAATAGCTTGCAAGGCTAAGTGCAAGTAGTTTTGGGTTTCTTAGTGCAACATAATGTGTATGTAAGGCTTTGTGCTTGATAGAGAAGTGGGCTTTGTGCAGTGACCTAGTTTTGGGAAGGAGGATCTGGCACTCAGTGCACAAATATCTTGTCCTCTGCGAAGCTTGGCTCTGTGGCTTATTGCACAGGAGCAAATGAATGTAAGAGATTTAGAAGAACAATAAAGAAGACAAAGCAGTTGGCGGATGTAGCCCCACGCTGGGGTGAACCACGTATATCTTGTGTTTATGGTTTGCTTTGTGGTATGTTATGTTTTCCATTTATATGCTTAGTGATTTTGTTATTATGTATGTTAGATAGATCTATGAATTCTTAGTGCTTTTCTTATGTTGAATGTGCTAGATCTAACTTATGATGCTAAGTGTGATGTGTATGCTGTCATTAGTACTGCGCCGACCTATACTTAGGGTTTGATCTGCAATGTGAATAAGACTAATGGGTTGATGCATGTTGTTCCTAAGTTCTTTGTAGAATGTTATAATCATAGATATGTGTCCCATCTTGGTTACAAACACCTGAGTCCTGTAACCCACCCTGCCTCTACCTCAAGTGAGACTTCGCCTGCATCGCAGGTGTTGCTGAAAGGGCTAGTACTTAGGGTTTTGTTGGTGCATTGTTGAAGCGTTGAACCCTGGGTCTACCCCTCTGCCAACAAAAACACCTAGCATGTAACAGTGGGTAGATGCTAGGCCGAATGGAATATGTACTCCTTTTTTATAAATATCCAATGGTATATCGATCACCCCAAACAAATATTGTATGGAAAATGTATTCCCTCAGGAAGTTGACATATCAACTACCCCCATCGGGGCCCACAAACCTTTTGGAGTTTCATCTCTCGGGGTCATGGTTTTGGATGTTTAGGGTTTTCTCATTTATTTTTTATGTTAAAAATACCTTTGGAGCCTCATTGTACTCAACTTCTTGTGAATGAGCATAGCCAACACATCTCTTCTTAGAGATAAGCTACCACCATTCTAGCTAGCTTGTGTGTTTTTGCATTTTGCAGTTTTTGTATTTCAGGAATTCATTAATAGAATCTGAGCTTTATTATATTATTGTGTTCCATGCCATATCTCTATATATTTCTTTGTTAAATATATGTTATATTTCTTCCTTCATATCATTCCAAAAATAATCTAGACCAGTGGTATCAAAGTGTTATGCTCCTTGTGTTTCTCAGTGCATGTCCCCAAAGAGGTTAGGGTATAGAGAGTTGGGTCTCGAACGTGTTTCTCTTGAGGAAAACCACTATTGAGAGAAAAAGAAACCTTCCATGGTGGAAGAAAAGAGGGACGATGAGACAAGAGATCCTTTCAAACTGTTTCTCAAGGAATCCCTCATGTGATAGAGGAACGAGATGATGGACAATTTTTCCCAGATCCTTTGACGACTTCTGAAAAGAACAAAGGAACCTTCAACCAAAAATCACTTTGGAGGTGAAACACCCTTCAAGGTACAAGTTAAATTTGATATTCCTTTATTTGAATTCCATGTAGATGTCGATGCTTTGGAAAAATGGTTAAATCTGCTCAAGGATTATTTCTTTGTCCATAATTTTTCCAATAGTGAAAAGATCACCTTCGCACTCCTTAAGGCCCTTCCCCATGTCAGATATTGGTGGGAGACTTACTATGAGAATCATGTCGAGGATGAGTCAGGACCCACTTGGGCCAGGACCCACTTGGGAGGATTTTGTTGATGCCCTCAAGGAACAATATTACCCTGTTGGAAGTTATGATGACTAGTACACGATATGGACCACATTGTGCCAAGAGAGGGGCCGAACAGTGTCAGAGTTCACAAATAATTTCCATACCTTGCACACAAATTTAGGTATCAAATATTCTAAGTGGCATCTGATCCTAAAATTCCATGGGGCTCTACACAAGTACATCCAAACCAAAATGGACTTTCTGGAAATATCATCATTGGGTGTCGCTTATAGATAAGTTGTCAAAATCGAGCAGAAATTCAAGTAGTAGAACAAGAGGGACTTCGGGTTTCCAAATATGCAACAACCAAAGTATGGTAAGGGTGGCCCTAAATCCTATTCCAAAGGATAGATCAAGGATGGCCAACCCTAGGATAACTAGCCCAAGCCACCAACAAAGAATGGTAATGGGAAGTTGAAGAAGGTTACTGGAAAATGGTGTGAGTTTCACAAAATCCCTTGGCACAATATTGATGAATTTCACTCCAAACAGTCGTTGTTGGATGAGATGAAATCCCCAAGTTTATATGTTGACTCATTCTCTGATTCAGAGCCAAAAAATGGAAGACGGATATTTGATGCAGAACCTAGTGTCACCATCGCTACCACAAAAGTCCATCTAGAGGAACCGAAGGATCCTAAAGAAGGGGAGCAACTTTTCCACTCATATATGTGGGTAAAGGGAAACCCAATCCATTTCATTGTTGAAACTGGTAGACAAAAGAACCTATTCTTCACAGAGGTTTTCAAGAGGTTTAACCTGACAATGATGCCCCATCCTCATTTATACACTATCGGTTAGCTCAACTAGGGGCAGGACATCTGCATCAACCAACACTGTCATTTGTATTACAACATCAAAACCTTCAAAGATGAGGTATTGTGTGATGTTTCCCCCCTTGAAGTTTGTGATGTTTTTCTAGGACAAACATATATGTGGAAGCATCATGCTATTTATGAATTTAGGCCCTGTAGTGTCATTATTACTTTGGGAGATCAACTCTACAACGTACCGGAGGTAGTCCCAAATATTGCGGTCTCTTTGATCTCTGCAAAGCATTATAGAAAGGTGGTCTCTCAGACTTGGATATTTTTCCTCTCTATGGTTCGATCAGAAGGTGAATGGAAGGTCACTACAACCACCAAAACCTCTGCACGGGGTCTCTCTGCCTAGTAGCAATAGGTTGATGAAATATTAGAGGAGTACAAAGACATATTCGCCTCACCTAATGGGGTGCCTATGAACTGTTAGGTAAAGAATTCAAATGATATGAAACCCAATGCCCCTCTGCCTAACGACCATGTATATATGCGTTCTATTATGGAGAATGAATAAATCAAACGCAAGATCCATGAGCTAATTCTAAAGGGCCATATTGTAGGGGCTAGTCAACTAGACCCAACAGTCAACAAAGAACCTATCAGTCAACTGATGTAGTTAGAAGTAGTAGTCGGTTGGAGTCTCTGTTAACCAACCGACCTAGGAATTTAAGTAGTTAGAACTGTCTGAAAGAGATATAAATAGATAAGCACATGAAGGCTTAGATAGCTTCATGTGAGAGGTTATATGTAATTGTGATGTACTCTTCTATCATATAGTAAAAGGACTGTTCTTTGGGCTCTCATTACTTATGTAGGTCTCTACCTATGTCTATGTGTATGCATGTGTCTCTATGATGTCTATGTAAGGATCTATTGGTAACACTCCATATTGTTCCCTAGATTACAACATTGGTTCCATTGATCGCAATACTAAACTTGGGCATGTAGAATTGTACATAAATTCTAACTCTGCAAAACATACACAAGTGGTGGGAGTGTGGAATTGAAAACTACATCAGAAACTATGCAAGAAGGAATAACCTCTCACTAGCCGAAGTAAGGTCGCGGTTCTTTTTAGAGACACACAAAAGATTCCTTGAAGCTATCCCAAAAGAATTGTTTTAGCACATTAACAGATCAGGTGATGCATAATTTGACACCCAATGAGAAGTTAGGCTTAAAGTTAATGAACGGAGGAAGAATGAACCTGCACGATTGGCTTGAAAGAATTATTGAAGATTATATTTCAGAACAAGCCATTGAAGATCGGACGTCCCTCGACAAAATAAAATAAAATTTCTACACTGAATTGCACGACAGATTTTTCTGCATGATTCCAACACTTCTTCATAAATTCCTCCTCGATAAGGGATTCAGTCACATCATCGAATACTGACCAATATTTGGCACGCCATTAGTAAATATCAACTTCCAAGAAAGAGACGAAAAGTGGGAAGAATTTCTTGACACAAAGTGAAAGATACAAGAGAAGCCTAGGATTACTTCTTGAAGAAATGAATATGGCCAACGCTCCCGACTTAGAGTAATTCAGGTCGTAAATGGGGGGTCGATCGAAACTGTGAGATGCCATAGAAAAAGAAGTAGTGTTTTCCAAACCTAAATGTCGTCAAAAGGGAAACAATCCCATAAGCAATTCGTGGATATCTAGAAAATAGAATGGGATAAAAGACAACAAAAAAGAGAAGAACTTTGTAACCAGTGGAACAAAAAAAATTCAAACAGAAAGATGTATGGGGAGGGTCATCTTGACATAGCACATGAGTAGTCTAAGTCATACATAGATCGACCAGAGTTGGAAACAACAACAGTCGCGGAGACACCTGATAGAAGTAGCGACACAAAACTGAAAATCCATCAACTGATTGATGAAACATAAAGTATGGATTATGAAGAATCTGGACCATCTTTATGTACTTCTCCTGCACTGGAAGCCAGTCCAAGGATAAGAGAATTTCTCCAACAAAGGCTGCAAATAAATGACCAATTTGCAAGATTATGGTATAGAACGAACAACCAGGGAAACCTACAGATCCATTGATTATCGAGCCAGATGGAAATGAAGTCGAAAATATGATTATCCAAATTAAGGACCTCATTGAATATACCCCCCTGTCACATCTAATCCCAAGAGAGTAAATTAACTATAGTCTGGAAGCGACGCAACCTTTGGAACAAAAGCTAGTCGAATATAAATATCAAAGTTCTCAAACTGAGGATGCGTTTTCTATACTCAAGAAGAAACAATTATTCCTTGAGTATCATCCATTGTCGAAAGTAGACAAAAACCTACCAGAAGACTCAATATATCAGTCAAAAGAAGTAGTAACTCAAATAACAAGAAAATCGGGCATTCCTACCAAGAAAATCAAAATGGGGTTCAACCACATCTCGATTTACGAAGGAGAGGAGGACCCAAAACGCCATTGGTTCGTATGTGAAATTGTTTTTGATACAACTGATATTACAGACGAGGATAAGAAAATGGCTCAATTCAAAGCTATGTTGCACCACCATGCCTTAACATGGTTCATGAACTACAGGGAAAAGCAAACTTGTTCAAAATAAGAAATAAAGAATGGTTTTTTAAGATTATTTAAAATTCAGGACATCATACATCTGGAAGCCCAAAAGTTAAAAGAAATCAAACAACTACCAGGTGAGTTGGTAAGGGAATATGATAAGAGATTCAAATATCTTCTAAGTCAAATCTTGACGACGATCGATCAGAACTTGCTAGTCCAGTGGTAAGTAGTTGGGCTACTGCCAAGAATCTGATGTCCACTACACTTATACGAGATAATCAACTATGAATATGCACTACAGAAGGCACAACGAGTCGAGTCGAATGACGATATCCCTTCGATTTCCTCGATGATGGAGAGACTTGATGAAAAAATAGAACATTTGCAACAAACAATAAAAAATCTATCTATATGACGCAATGAAATATGGTGCACCACATGCACCGGGGAAGGGCACACAAAGGATAATTTTCCTCTAAATGAGCACAGACGTCCACAGAATACAAGCCTAGAAATACTTTAATATATGTGAATTCCTAATTGATCATAGTATACAAGATTTCCCGCATAATCTGAAAAACACGAAGTGGTGCCACATTTGTGAAGCTTTTGATCACCGAACATTAGAATTCCATCTATATGCTCGAAATTAGAATAATATACGAACAATATACCACACAAAAACTACTAATCAAGAAAACAACTATGGTCGAAGAGATGATTACTATGGTGGTCTTGGTCGAGGTTGAGGAGGCCAACGTGGATTTGGCCATGGTTGTGGATGACCATATTGTTTTAACTACTAGAAAAATAATCACGACATCGCAGATTGTCCTATAAAAGATAGAATTGATCTGAAATTTTGAAACATATGCGACATTGGAGATCACTCTTTAGAAGACTACCCAATATTACTCGACAAAATTATACCAAGAAAAAATGTGAATCTACTACATGCAGTATCCAAGGAAGAGGTGAGGAATTCCAAAACTTACATATCGTTACAAGGTCAGGCACAGGACGATATATTCACACTCCACCACAAAATTACCAAATAAATAAGGCTAACAACATCCCAAACCCATATAAAGAAGAGAAAATCATGAGAGAAGCTCTTAAATTCTTTAGGAATTCCATAGAAGATCAACAAAACCCAAGAAGTCGAAATGAAGACACCATCCAAGAATTTGTGTAGTTCCTCAAAGAAAAACATTCGATAGGTAGGTTGTTGGATCTACTCAACATACTGTGAGAATACAAAAATGGTCAGAAACCAACCAAGGATGTAAATCACCTCTCTTATAACAACCAATGTTATGATTTACGATCCAGTGGAACAAAGACCAACCAACACTTCAGAATCATGTGAAGTCAGTATTAAGTATATCCACGAAACACAAAGAAGACCAGGAACAACCCGACTTCCCAAAAAGATTTACAAAAATTGAAGAAAGAGAATGCCATCTCGATGAAGCAAAACCACCAGAGTGGATGGACGTTGTTGGAGCCATATTTTACAAGTGGTTGAAATATAATTCTTGCAATCAAAATTTTACCCCAACATGCAGGGTGGCGATAGCTATTATAGTCCTAAGTCACTGTCGCCTAACCATTAATCAATTCTATCACTTTTATTACCTCGCGCTTTTGTGCTTAGGGAGTTACAAGTCGCAAGGTTTCCAAACTCCAATATGCGAAGTCGCAAGATGGTTTCAAAAGTTCACCCAGGTTAGTGTCAAGGGTAAGTCACTTTAAGCCCTAGTTAAGCACTATCGGGGTTTCGCGACTCGGAAATCGCTCTTCCAAAAAGCTATACCTTCATAGCCTCGAGTCGCGAAGTCATGATTTTTTATTAATTAAGCACTTAATTCAGATCACGATCTTTTAACTAGATCGCATCATCGCGATTTCGGGTTTTGGGGGCTCAAAGGGTAGGAGTGAAATCTTCCGATATGGAGAATGCCAAAAAATGGGGATTAAAGACCAAAGAAAACTTAATTAAAGGAGCTAAGCTGTATTAATTAATGCGTTAATGCAAATTTTAACACGCACTGTCTAAAGAGTAATTTTAAATGTTTTTGAGCTAATTTGTGTTACGACTCGTCAAAAAGTTATGGCATTTATTTGAAATACGGGGAAGTGACAGATAGTAGGATCTCTCTTTTACTGCTAAATATTTCTTTAAACGATTTGACCGTTCTGTTCCGAAGGACACCAGGGTTTTAAATGACTAAGATAAAGAGTTTTTTCTTTCATTATTTCAGTTTTGTTTCTATTTTGCGTTCAAAGATTTTTCATCAGGATAACTTTTGTCTGTTTCTACATTTTTACTACAGGAAATCTAAGAAAAGGGTTCTCAATCATGGCTCCATGAAAAGCATCCAAGGCGGTTGTCGAGAGTTCAGGTCAGGGCTCAGATGTTGTTTCCGATACTTCACCCCGAAGTATTAATACGGTCAAAACATGGACATACATCTTCGACATTCTTCAGTCCAAATCGATGAATTGTTCAGATGGTTCCATTGATAACGAGAAGGATGATTTGGCCACCAAATACAAAATCGTCATTCAAGAAGAGATGCACAAAATAGCGACAAGGCCACGGCTCCTTCCCTATTACGATATGATTGGATGGGTGCTAGACCATGTGGATATCCTAACCAGGACTATCATCAACAAACACAAGGTGACGGTTGGAACTTTTAGACTGGAACATTTGCAAGCAATGTATCAGCTGTCACCCACACCAAACTTCACGTACAATGCCAATTTTATGGAAGGTTTTAAGGAGAAGGAATGCGAGCAATATGGAAGAACCTTGCCCGAGCTAATCAAGGATTGGGTTTCGCACCCCGCGAAATTTGGGCAGACTCTAATGGAATTTATTCAATCTCCTCCTTAGAGCTGCCATTCAGGTATATAGAAATGATGGCCTGTAGGTTGTATGAGAGGGAGGACACCACACACTTTTTCCTCTCGTGGCTGCCTCTAATTTATACAGTCACTGAAGGTTGTTCTTTCGACTGGGCCAAACTGTTGTCGAACAGTCTAACCCGTCAAATTACTGAATATCGAGCTCATAAGGTGAGAAGGAAAACAACCTCGTTTTTCATGTCCACCTACGTCATGGACGCTATTTGTTTCATGAAGCCTTTCCCTCTAATGAGTTGGAGCTGGACTCCATCTAATGTTGAGCCTATCCATGTCTATCATTCAAAACTTTGGGAGGATAAGGCCACATAATTCATATATGATATTTTCAATTGGGTAATGGTATCGATGCATGTCTCCATCTTCGGTAACCCACCTCCCAGGATTTCAGATAGCATCGCAGCCAACTTGGGTAGTGTGGTTGACTGGTATGTAGAAGCGTAGTTTTCATACATCAGGTTTTTAGGCTCCTCTGTTCCCCCATATGCTCTACCACTATTCGTGCCAAATAAGATGGTATGTTGCGAAATCGCCAGGAAAACTGTGCTCGGTGGCATAAGCAAAGAACTTAAATGTTTTTCGAAGAAGGTGTGTCCGCCCTTCCCTATTCATTTTAATACATATTCTTTATTATATTTCGGACACGCCAAAGCCGAGGCTATGGCCTTGGAGGAATTTAAATTGGTCAACATCGATTTCAGGAAACATGAACCATATAAGGTCGTGAGTAATCACATGGCGAGTTGTGGCCTGAAAAGATATGAACATGAGCACTCACCTCATGACGACATCTTTCGAGGTGCGAGATCCTATGCTGAGGTTGTAAGCCGGATTCAAGCCCTGTCACCTGGGGATAGCACTGATCTTTTCAAGTTTCAGGAACACTGGTGGAGATGCCTTCCCCTAGTTTTATAGGGTAAGAACTGACAGACCATAGATATGCAACAAACGGAAGCCAAGGACCCAAAGGATTTAGGTCTTGACTGGGAGAAAAATCAGGAAAGGACAAAATAAATCTGGAACCCGAAATAGGAAACCGAGATCCCCAACCTAGAGGAAGGAAGCCCAGAAGCAGTTGCACTAGGCGATTCAATCCAGAGCCAAGCAGAAGTACTCCCACCAGGGGTAAGTGTCATGCCATCGCCCATGCCAAGAAAGCCAGACATGGCTACTATCCCAAAAAAATCATCCAAGGAAATCGGTAGTCCCATCGCTTCTATCACTCCCCTATAGTTCACAAGGGGCACCCCCAACGTGGGATGAATTTTCGGCGAAGAATTAACGCCCATTACTGTAGAAGAGTTTCCTCTGAATGATTTTTTCTTCAATAAGAAGAGAAAGGTTGTCATGAAGCAAGAGCTTTATCGAGAAGAGGGCACAGTGGCCAAAAAATTCAAAATCCTAGCTGATGGGAAGGATATGAAAAAGGAGGAATTTTCCACTCATATAGCAGGGACGTTGGGGGATTTTGCTATAGCCAACCAATATTTCGTCGAATCTCTAAAGGAGAAGTTAAAGCGGAAGAACCGCTTGATCAGAATGCTAGAGGCTAAGCTAGCTACAACAGAGGCAAAAGCCAGAGCAGTTGATCAAAAGGAAATCAAGTAGCTCAGAACAGATCTCAAGCAAACACGTCAGTTGGCCCAGACCAGCCGAGCACAGGTAGGCCATCAAGAAGAACTGATAAGGTAGTTGCAGGCAAGGTTGGATTCTGTCGAGAGATAGGTTATAGATATCAGGATATTCAAATCCCAATCCATTGAAATCCGAAAAAGAGTGACAGTAGCTCAGCAAGATTTACTTGCTAAACTGGAGGCCATCCAAAACCATTGCCAGAACATTGACCAAGTACTGGAAGGCATTTATTTGAGAGAAAGAGAATCTTGAGCGGCTCGAGTTGCTTTCCAAGAGGCTGTTATAGCCACGACAAAAAAAGAAATGGCTAGTAGTTATAGGATTTCCATCCCAAAGCAAACCAGAGGAAATATCTTGTTGAAGGCGTGGGAGCGTAATATATCAGAAAGCAGAGAACGAGCTAAAGAAATGAGAAATTCTTATGGAGAAACTTTCGGCTTGATAAATGAAATTTTGTCAAATCTCGACAGGGAAAGCAGCGCTGGGACACTGGGTCAGATTGATATAGCCAAGCACCTGCTCAATATCAAGGAGAATGAGGAAAAAGAGCAGGTTGAAATATCACAGATAAGCCAGACTGATATAGTCCAAGTGGATAAATGGTTAATAAAACCTAGTGTACAGTTACATTCTATCATCTCTGAAGACTGATAAGTAGGGGGAAGGCTGCCATAGTTAGCGAAGGATTGTTACACTTTTGAGGAAAACAACCACGCAGAGCCTTCCAGGTTGATAGCCCAGATAGTGGAGAGGTGCATCACTTGCACCAAGCAGGCGAAGGGGAAGGTTTTCGGTGCCAAATAATGACAAGTGTCTGCCTGTTCTATTTTTAGAACCCAAAGAGTAAAGAAAAGAAGGTGCTCTACCCACATGAAGGAGGACAAAGACAAAGAAGCGAAATGCTTAAATTTCCCATTTTGTAACCGAAAACTTCTAGAACGATTGAGATATGAATGTTTAGAAGTTTGTATAAATATGCATTTTGAAAGGGGGAGAGGGCCTGGACCTTTTTTGGCCAATTGTAATAGAGACTTTTTCCTTTTGAAAATTAATATAAAGAAATCCGAAGATTCCTAATTTCGTCAAGACTGAGTTATGAGTTTTACTTTCTCTGTCATCTTATATTAAACTTAATTTCACATATATATTTCTGATGAATTCTTAGTTGTACGTTAGTACAACTTCTACTGTGGTGACCAATTGTTTAGTCGTCTAATCATTTGTTGTGTTTCCTCTGTATCGGCTTTCAGTAGGTACAAGACCTATGAACTTTTTAGATCTCTATATTTTATGCTTTGTCAGATTTCTTCTTGTCTTGTTCTTCTTCTGTTTATAGGGAGAGATTCTCCCTTGATAGGAGCCTTGCATTATAGACAGCTTAATGTTTTCTCACATTTCACACATGATTTATTAAAAGTTAACTCAGTTACAGGAAAAGGCCTTTGTTTTGTGTTCTATGTTTGATATCGGATTCGAAAGTTCTCTCTTATACGATCGAAAGATTGAAATAGCATCTTAAACCTTGAACTTTCTTTTAAAATTCTTGTTACTCCATGAAAGTGCCCGTTGCAAAACAGCCCAACATCAAACCCGGCCTATCGGATCAAACCAGCATCACTTTGAACCTTTTTGACCCCATATTTAAAACTGCCATTACCTGGGTAGAACTCGAATGTTCATGGGCCGCAGTTGAACGAGATATAAGCATCTAGGAACATTTGGAAGCGAGACAGAGGCAACTTAGAAATCAGCCTTAGCTTCCTTTCCCGGGGGTTGATTCTTCCCCTTTTTATCTCTTACTCACTTTCGGATGCCTAGACCCTGTACTTTCTAGCCTTAAGTACAGACTCTGGAACAACAGACACGAAAATCAAAACAAAGGATTTCGACATATCAAAGGATGGTCGACCAAAAATGGTATGAATAGGTGACTATTTGTTTGACAAGAAAACAATCGACATAGTCAATCTACTAAAAGAGTATCAAGACGTTTTTGCATGCAACTACAAGGATTTGAAAGGACTTGTAGAGGACATGGGTGAAATGAAGATTGAACTTATTTTGGGAGAAAACCCAATCAAAAGAAAATCGTACAAGTTAGAACATAAATATAAATCGATCATTCAAAAAGATATTGAAGGAATGCTACAAGAAGACATTATTTATCCTATCGACAAGGCAGAATGGGAAAGTCCCATGGTGGCACAACCAAAGAAACATGATCCAAAGAAATTAATAATTTTTGTCAATTTTCGGGGACTCAACAAATAGAATCTGATAGATCCATTCCCCACCCGTTTTGTTGATGAAGTAAAAAATGAAGTCACTAGTCATGAATGTTATTCATTTGTTGATGGGTTTTCAGGATATAACCAGGTGCCAATAGAAAAAGAAGATCAGGAAAAAAACAACATTTTTGTTGGAATTTGGATCTTTTTCCTACAAAGTAATGCCATTCAGACTCAAGAACGTGCCAGCATTTTTTTTGAGAATAGTGGTCAAAGCATTTCAAGAATATATCTACAAAAACATGGTTGCATACTTCGATGACTAGACAATCTATAGTCTATTAAAAAATCACATACAATGGATTCGACTTATGCTAGAATGCTACAGAAATATTTAATTATCATTAAACATTAGAAAATGTATATTTTCCACACCTATTGGAATACTAATAGGACATGTTGTATGTAAAAATGGGTTAAAGGTCAACATGGCTAAGATTAAGATTATCCTTGATCTAAAACCACACGTGAATAAAAAACAAATCAAAATTCTACTAGGTCATACTGGCTATTATAGGAAGTTTATGCGTCACTACTCTGACATCTCCTTCCCGATGGATGATATTTTACAAAATATGTTGAATTCAAATGGATCCAAGACTGCCAAGAATCCTTCAAATTTTTAAAGAAGAAGTTGGTTGAAGCACCCATTCTCAAATTTCTATACTGGTCGAGAAAATTTCATGTCCATGTCGATGCGTCCAATGTAGTTGTTGGGTTGGTTTTATATCAGCCATATGATGATATAATGGATCACCCAAATGCGTATGCAAGTCAGAAACTGAATAAAGAAGAAAGAAACTATTCAACTACGGAAAGGGAAGCCCTATCAATGATTTTTTCTCTACAAAAATTTCGTCACTATTTACTTGCAAATCCCTTTAAATTTTTTACTGACCATCAAGCATTGAGATACTTGGTTAATAAACCAATTCACCAAGGAAATATTTTTTGGTGGCTACTATTATATCATGAATTTGAATTTGACGTAATCATATGACCAGGGAAAAAGAATGCCCAACCTAATCACCTTTCATGATTAAAAACATGATAAGATCTGACAGGCATCGACGAAGACCTTCTAGACACACACTTATTTAGAGTTGAAGTTGCAGCTAAATATTTAGATGATATTTCCAATTTCTTAGAAGAAGGAAAGGCCCTCAGAAGACCTCCCAACAAACAAAAATAAATTTCTAGCAATGAAAGTTGCACCGTTCACAATCATTAATGGATACTTATACAAAATGGGAATGGGTGATGTTTTAAGAAGATGTGTGCCAAAACATGAACAGGAGGATATCATCAATGAAGCCCATTAAAGAGAAGTCAGAGGACATTTTCAAGCCGACACAACAACTAGAAAGGAACTACAAGAAGGCATGTTGTTGGCATAGGGGCAGACCCTGGGTTCAACGCTACAACAACGCACCAACAAAACCCTAACTATTGGACCTTTTGGCAACACCTGCGAAGCAGATGAAGTCTGACCTGAGATAGAGGCAAGGGTGGTTGCAGGACTCCAGTGTCTGCAACCTTAGCTGGGACACAGATATGTGATTGTAATACTTAACAGAGCACTTAGCACTAATATTTCATCAATATTTAAGCACTATCTACTCCGCAGATAAAACAGAGCATCACATCATTCATTCAGATCTAACGTATCTAAGCACTTAGCATAGATATATAGATTATATCTAGCTGATTCAAGAACTAAGCACATTCACATAGGTCAAATCTAACATCCACATACATTATTAAGCACAAAGCATAAACAAATCTATCTATCAAAGAACTTAGCAAGTAAAGACATAAACACATCAATACATCGCACAAAGAATAACAACACAGCATGTACGTGGTTCACCCCCACCCTAGGGCTACGTCCACCAACTCTTCTTCCTTATTATCTTGGTCAAGCTTCTTACAGGCACATAGTATCAAAATCCTACTATGCAGAAGACATGAGATCTGCGCGCACTCCGCCAGATCCTCCTTCTTTGAGCTAGGGTACAACACCAAGCCTTCTTACAATTACTTGCATGTAGCTATGAAAGTCTCACACAGTATACACAAAGCAAGTACTTAACACTTATCACTTAGCACTCTTACAATCCCTTGATCACACAAAACGGATCTCTAGCACTTACCACTACTTACCACCTCTATGCTTATTACATCACCTAGTCTTCTATATATACATTACAAAAGTGGGTCTACGCATGGGTAAACCCATGGGCTGACATTCCCATACCCGTTACATAA
>JASDQU011402335.1:0-17751 GCA_032191745.1 Picea mariana | reverse complement strand
GGTTTTGAATGGCCTTGAAGAGTTTCCTCTCCAACCTAATCCAAGGCCCTAGTCCTGAACTAGTTTGTGAACCCTACAAACATAAAAGTCTAGTAGATTTTAAAATTAGCGTTGCTTTTATGGCTTTGTCTTACGTCAAGGGGTATGAGGGTGAAACTGATGATGTGTAAAAGACAAAAGCAAAAATAAATGAAAAAGATGGAAACAAAAAACTTTTACTAAATGCGAAATTTCAACAACTTTTCACAAAGAAAGTTTTTTAATTTTTCTAAGATTTTGGATGGCAAACTCAAAGGAATTTCACTCGACTATGAGCTACTTATGATCTAAGTGAAATGAAAAAACTTACGAAATAAAAGACTTTTCCCTAGCTAATGATGTAGAAACACACTCTTCAACCAAAGAAGAAAATGAAAAGAGATTTTTTTTTTATTTAAGTGCTAGTAAAGCAAGAAAGGGAAAATATCGATAAGCAAAAAATCAAGAAAAACAATTCTGGCTTAAAGCACAGATCGCAAAGAATTAGATTAAAGAATGACACAATGGCAATTGTAAAAACAATGACTCTCATGCTTGTCTAAAAACCATAAAAAAAAAAATAATAATAATAATAATTATATATTTTTCTGTCAACTATTAATTGAGAAAAAGAAGGCTAAGGGTAAGATGAATCCTAAGCTACTGACTGTTCAAACATAGATTCAAACACCTGAGAGGAATAGTTCTTATCAAAGGAGGGGATAACTACCCCACCCTGAACAAAAAGTAGCCTGTACAAGCACATGACTGTCACTTAAACAGCACGTGTGCAAACACGTGCTGAACAAAGACAGAGGGCGTGTACACACGGGATGACCTTGTATAGGCCGCGTGTATATCTAAACTCTAAGGGAAAATATGAAAACAGACAGACCAGACCAAGAAGAGGCCTCTGGTATTGATAACCAGAATCCCTTGAAGGCTTGGATACTCTTTCTAATAGAAAAACAAATAATGCAAGGAAAAACAATAAGGAAAAAAACAATCTGAGATAGGACCGTTAACAAACAAGACTCAGACAGAACTCCAGCAAACCCCCTGAGAATCTATGATTCTGACAGGGAAGAGGAGGACTGCCTCTAAGGTTCTCTGAACTCCTACACGCTACTGCTATCTCTACAGCTAGCGTTCACACGTGGATTGTAAAAGTATAGGGCGCGGGTACACGCGCTCAGGCCTTATGCAGGCCGCGTGTACCTTTGTGTGTCCCGAAAAACACAGTCAAGCAAAATTCAGGGAAAATCTAGTATGGAAAACCAAACTCCCTGCTAGCTCAAACCTTACAGAAATGAAAGAAAAAGGCAGGCAAAGAAAAAACAGAAAACCTAGTCTTTAAACTACCCAAAAATTTTAACAAAAATTCTAGGAACCCTAAAGAGTATTCTCCCCAGTATGGTCACCAATTCTGTTGTTGGGCAAAACACCCTATGGACTAGCAAAATAGAGTTCAGACTTTGCATGCAGATTTGACCGAATAGAAACTACCTTCTACCTACATCCCTAGATTTAAATCCCCTTTTCTCAGTAAATGAATGGAAAGGATCACCTACCTTATTACCGGTGTTCGATGTCGATCCTCCATTGTTCTTGATTAATTGTTTGTGTTGCTCCTTCCAAAGATGACATGCACTAAAGACAAACAACAACTATGCATGCATGCTACTTCTATACTCAAGGGTTAGAAATCAAACATAAACTAATCAAACCATAGACAGTTCATGAATTGGGACAGGAAAAGCATTCTTTTTATTACTTAAAGTGAGTCAACTTACAAAATTTGAGACAGGCCATCGCTCCTTGAACCTGGGCTCCACTTCTTCTGTCCTTCAACTGCTTTGCGTTAAATCTCCTTTGGCATGAGAAAAGGCTAAAGGGTTGGGACAATGGAATACGTAAATGGGCAGATTTTCTTCGCTATATTTTTTCCTCATCCGAATGGTACCCCTACGCCTTCTTTTATAGGCTAGAAGGAGATAGGGTTTTGGACAAACCCTCAGCCATGCATGGCCAGGAGTTTCAGTTAACTCACCCATAGCTTTTTGTTCCGTTGGCAACTTTCCTTTTTTCGTGCTTTTGTAGGTACACGTGGGCTATTGTGAGTCAGCCAGTGTGTACACGCGTGCAGTAATGGGTTAGGGTGCATGGGCCTTTACACAAGAGGATTTTCAAAGAGTTGTTCAGCAGAGTTTTGGAAAAGAAGGGAAATGAGTTGGCCTGATGCCAGGTAAGCATATGTGGTGCAATTTAGGGTTATAACAAATAGATACTTTTTCCTTTTGAAAATTAATACAAAGCAATCCGAAGGTTCCTGATTCCATCAAGACTGAGTTATGATTTTTACTTTCTCTGTCATCTTATATTAAATTTCATTTCGCATATATATTTCTGATGAATGCTTAGCTGCACGTTAGTACAACTTCTATTGTGGTGACCAACTATTTAGTTGTCTAATCATTTGCAGTTTTTCCTCTGTATCGGCTATCAACAAGTACAAGACCTATGAACTTTTTAGATCTCTATATTTTATGCTTTGTCAGATTTCTTCTTGTCTTGTTCTTCTTCTGTTTACAGGGCGAGATTCTCCCTTGATAGGAGCCTCGCATTATAGATAGCTTAATTTTTTCTCACATTTCACACACGATTTATTAAAAGTTAACTCAGTTACAGGAAAAGACCTTTGGTTTGCATTCTATCTTTGATATTGGATTCGAAAGTTCTCTCTTATACAGTCGAAAGATTGAAATAGCATCTTAAACCTTGAACTTTCTTTTAAAATTCTTGTTTCTCCATGACAGTTCCTGTTGCAAGACAACCCAACATCGAACCCAGCCTATCGGATCAAACTAGCATCGCTTTGAACCTTTTCGACCCCATACTTAAAACTGTCATTACCTGGGTAGAACTCGAGCGTTCATGGGCCACAGTTGAATGGGATATAAACATCTAGGAACATTTGGAAGCGAGACAGAGGCAACTTAGAAATCAGCCTTAGCTTCCTTTCTCGAGGGTTGATTCTTCCCCTTTTTATCTTTTACTCAATTTTGGATGCCTAGACCCTGTACTTTCTAGCCTTAAGTACAGACTCTAGAACAACAAACGTGAAAATCAAAACAAAGGATTTCAACATATCAAAGGATGGTCGATAAAAAATGGTACGAATAGGTGACTATTGGTCTGACAAGAAAACAATCGACATAGTCAATCTACTAAAAGAGTATCAAGACGTTTTTGCATGCAACTACAAGGATTTGAAAGGACTTGTAGAGGACATGGGTGAAATGAAGATTGAACTTATTCTAGGAGAAAAACCAATCAAAAAAAAACTGTACAAGTTAGCACATAAATATAAATCGATCGTTCAAAAAGATATTGAAGGAATGCTACAAGAAGGCATTATTTATCCTATCGATAAGGCAGAATGGGAAAGTCCCATGGTGGTGCAACCAAAGAAACATGATCCAAATAAATTAATAATTTGTGTCAAAGTTCGAGGACTCAACAAACAGACTCTGATAGATCCATTCCCCACCCGTTTTGTTGATGAAATAAAAAATGAAGTTGCTAGTCACGAATGTTATTCATTTACTGATGGGTTTTCAGGATATAACCAAGTGCCAATAGAAAAAGAAGATCAGGAAAAAAACAACATTTTTGTCGGAATTTGGATCTTTTTCCTACAAAGTAATGCCATTCAGATTCAAGAACGCGCTAGCATTATTTTCGAGAATAGTGGTCAAAGCATTTCAAGAATATATCTACAAAACCATGGTTGCATACTTCGATGACTAGACAATCTATAGTCTATTAAAAAATCACATACAATGGATTCAACTTATGCTAGAATGCTACAGAAATATTCAATTATCATTAAACATTAGAAACTGTATATTTTCCACACCTATTGGAATCCTAATAGGACATGTTGTATGTAAAAATGGGTCAAAGGTCAGCATGGCTAAGATTAAGATTATCCTTGATCTAAAACCACATGTGAATAAAAAACAAATCAAAATTCTATTAGGTCATACTAGCTATTATAGGAAGTTTATACGCCACTACTCTGACATCACCTTCCCAATGGATGATCGTTTACAAAAGATGTTGAATTCAAATGGATCCAAGACTGCCAAGAATCCTTCGAATTTTTAAAGAAGAAGTTGGTTGAAGCACCCATTCTCAAATTTTCAGACTGGTCGAATAAATTTCATGTCCATGTCGATTCGTCCAATGTAGTTGTCGATTTGGTTTTATCTCAGCCATATGACGATATAGTGGATCACCCAAATGTGTATGCAAGTCAGAAACTGAATATGGAAGAAAGAAACTATTCAACTATGGAAAGGGAAGCCCTATCAATGATTTTTTCTCTACAAAAATTCTGTCACTATTTACTTGCAAATCCCTTTACATTTTTTACAGACCATCAAGCATTGTGATACTTGGTCAATAAACCAATTCACCAAGGAAATATTTTTTGGTGGCTACTATTATATTAGGAATTTGAATTTGACGTAATCATATGACCAGGGAAAAAGAATGCCCGACTTGATCACCTTTCACGATTAAAAACATGATAAGATCTGACAGGCATTGACGATGAACTTCCAGACACACACTTATTTAGAGTTGAAGTTGTAGCTAAATATTTAGATGATATTTCCAATTTCTTAAAAGAAGGAAAGGCCCCCGGAGGACCTCCCAACAAACAAAAATAAATTTCTAGCAATGAAAGTTGCACCGTTCACAATCATTAATGGATACTTATACAAAATGGGAATGGGTGATGTTTTAAGAAGATGTGTGGCAGAACATGAATGGGAGGATATCATCAATGAAGCCCATGCAAGAGAAGTTAGAGAACATTTTCAGGTTGACACAAAAACTAAAAAGGAATTACAAGAAGGCATGTTGTTGGCACAGGGGCAGACCCGGGGTTCAACGCTACAACAACGCACCAACAAAACCCTAACTATTTGACCTTTCGGAAACACCTGCAAAGCAGATGAAGTCTCACCTGAGGTAGAGGCATGGGTGGTTGTAGGACTCCAGTGTCAGCAACCTTAGCTGGGACACAGATATGTGATTGTAATACTTAACAGAGCACTTATCACCGATAGTTCATCAATATTTAAGCACTATCTACTTCACAAATAAAACAGAGCATCGCATCATTCATTCAGATATAACGTATCTAATCACTTAGCATAGATATATAGATTAGATATAGTAGATTCAAGAACTAAGCACATTCACATAGGTCAGATCTAACATCCACATACATTATTAGGCACAAAGCATAAATAGATCTATCTATCAAAGCACTTAGCAAGTAAAGACATAAACACATCAATACATCACACAAAGCATAGAAACACAGTATGTACGTGGTTCACCCCCACCCTGGGGCTATGTCCACCAACTCTTCTTCTTTATTATCTTGGTCAAGCTTCTTACAGGCACATAGTATCAAAATCCTACTTTGCAGAAGACAGGAGATCTGTGTGCACTTCGCCAGATCCTCCTTCTTTGAGCTAGGGTACAACACCAAGCCTTCTTACAATTACTTGCATGTAGCTCTGCAAGTCTCACACAGTATGCACAAAGCAAGTACTTAACACTTAGCACTTAGCACTCTTACAATCCCTTGATCACACAGATCAAATCTCTATCACTTAGCACTACTTACCACCTCTATGCTTATTACATCGCCTAGTCTTCTATATATACATTACCAAAGTGGGCCTAAGCATGGGTAATACCATGGGCCGACATTCCCATACCCATTACATAATCCCAAAACCCAAAAATCCCTAAAAAGAGGCCAAGATCCCATGATCTCTGCTTCATCTTACGCTCCACCTTCGACAGCCTATCGAAGTCCCAAAACTAGGTCAAACATGACCAACAATCCACAAAACTTGGTCAAGGGCCAACAGGCCCCCAACACTCACCTGTGACTCATCCCGAGTCACTCTAGTCTGGGAAGTTCTACTTCGAAAGCCTCAAGCTTAGCTCTAGCTGCTTGGACTTGTTTTTGTGCCATGCCCTCTTGTTCAATGCACTCTTGGATGGCTACATCGTTAACAGGTCCTTCTAGGCATTGTTTAGCTGTAGTGACAACCTACTCCAATTCTGCTCCTCTGCCTTTGAACTCTATGAACAATTGGTAAGCCTTATCTTGTACAGTTTGGAGCCTCTGAGTTACTTCCATAACTCTTCTATGGATGGTGTGGATTTGCTGCTGGGTGTTGTGTTTCTCTTGGGATCACTTCATTCTTTCCACAACTGACAGGGGCTTCAATTGTGCCTATAATGTCTCTGCTTGTTGCTTTGCTTCCTGGATCTGTGACTCCAGTGCCTGGAATTCTAGGTTCTCGGTGAGTTTCTCATATGTTTGGGCACTGTGATTACTCAGGTGCTTGCATTCCATGGCAAGGGCCTTTAGCCTCTCAACTCCACTCCAGGCGGTTGCTTCTCTTTGATCTCTTACATCTTGCGGAGTCTCGAGCACTGTGAGGAGCTCTAAGTCTGTTATGCATTGTTGTAGCTGCTGAATAGCTTCTGTGAGATGCTCTACTTGATGCATGACTCAATCCTCTTCCTTTATTTCTAAGATTGTCACAGAGAGAAGTGTTCAACTGACTGCTTCTTTCACTTTGAGTTGCTCCATGAACAACTATTCTTTTCCTTGCTGCATCTGTGCTTTTTCTTCGTTGAACTTCGCTTGGAGATCAATCTTTTCCTATTCTGTAGTGTTGTGTTGTTCTAAAAGTACGCCTTGCACTTGCTTCAAGTCCTGGGTGGCTTTTTTTGTTTCTTCTTTTGCTTGTCGAAGGCGAGCTTCAACTGTATCATCTAGTCGGTGGAGTTGGGCTGGTTCATCTCCAAACTCTGGTTCTCTCGATGGCAGGGGTGTAGTGGAGACTGCGTGACTAGAATGAAGGGCTTATTGTACTCCTTGGAGTTCAAATTTAATTCTATCATACATTTCTTCCTTCTTGGCTTCTTGTTTCTCTACTATTTCTAGCGAAGCATCATTCAGGGATTCTATGATGAAGTCAAAATCATGTGAGGTGAGTACAGTTTGCATCTTGGTCATGGTGGCTTTCGATTTCTTCCGAGAAGAAGGTTTTTGGGGGGAAACCTTCCTCTTCTTCAAGGGGTCAACCTCATCTCTAGGTGGTGTTACTTCACCTGGCTTCTATTCATCTTCTACTTCGTCATCACCCCCTCAGTCAGGTGACACTGAAGTAGTCTTTCCTGAGGTGCTGCTTAAATATTAGACCTCTTCAGTCTTATTTCTTCTGCTGGTTTCGGGTGTATTTTGTTCTTTATGAGTGTCCTTTGGGCTATCAAGGTCATACATCTCTATAGGGTTGGTGGGGATAAGGAGATCCATTGACCATTCCTTAGTGATCTCCTCGAGATCTTCTTCTGTCAGTTTATAATATGACTGGATCTACTCTTTATCTTTATTTTCTCATGCTATAATGTAAAGGAAGTGTCGATCTGCGTTGAACTTCATCAGAGGTCAAAATATCTATAAGGTGTTCAGGGTCATGAGAGGCTCAACTTTGATGGCTCTCTTTAGCTGGAGGTAATATGTATGAAACATAGCATTCGATTTCCAATGTTTGTTCATATCACTTGAATACCAAAGGGTAGTGAACTTCGCAGCAAGTGGTTCAAACGACTCTATATCCAGGAAGTTCGCACCTTCCGGCATCTCCCAAGCAACAAAGGTTATGAGGATCAGGAGCTGGCTAAAGTGAAATTCATAACCCTGATCCTATGCTTCTCAGCAGTCTATTTCCAACTAATTAACCAGGTACTTCACCCAGTTCATCTGTAGGCCTTCCGCGCACTTCCCTGCGAGGTCAACGACAAAGCCAATGACCTGTGTAGGTCAGTTTTTCCTTACTAACTTTCCAGATATCAATTGACATGCTAGGCACACTAAGCCACTCTGGATGGAGGCTACATTGTAGCCTTGTGTCCCTTTCTCAACATCGCCATATTTATCCTTAATCTTCTATGCTAGTGCGCGATCTGTGGCTTTTTCTGGATAAAACTCTTATGGGTCGAGTCCTTGCATACTCAGTCCTGTGATCCTATGGATCGGCATTGGGTCATCTATAATACAGCGGTCTATCCATAAGTAACCGCCATGGTAACATGACAATAACAGCTTGACACAGACATTGACTTCTTGGTGTCTACCGAAGTGTGGAATCTTCATGACATTCAGTAGGGTGGACTACGCGAGGTTTATCGCCCACGACTGGGGGATTATCTTTGAATTCTTCCCCTTCATCCTGGTCAGGTATTTATATGGGGCTAACATACCATAGATCTTGCAATCTCCAAGGTTGAAGTCGTTGAAATTCAATGCTGCGATCTTGTCCTGGTTTGCTCGAATTGCGTGTATCCCCTTCGGGAGGTACACAGTGACTATGGTGTACTCGAAATATCTTGGCACACTATCAATATTCATTGTGCCAACCAAAGGTGGGATGTAATCGGGCAATATGGTCGAACTCAGCTTCGCATTTTCTAAGTTGTCTTTGTGCTTAGTTCTCTTTTATGTTGATGGTTGGGATGGTCCGACTCAGCGATCAGTCGACGGAGAGGCTTGCACTATTCTTGTCGTTGAAGCTTGTACACCTACAGACATCGACATTACTCTTTCAGTCATGAGGTTGATGAGAAATTATTCGACAACTTTCTCTATAATGCTGAACTCGTCTGACATACATGCTCGGGGTTGGAAATCTCGGGTTCAAAGAGTAACTTAGACACAGTAATGGGATAGAGGGCAATAATGCAATGATCACTGTGAAAAATCAATAAGTCTGTGGGCTCAGATTCATGGTTAGAAAAAGTGTTCTCGGTGCATGGCGCGATGGGATAAATAGATAACTTGGCAACGAATCTCTTGCAATGGGTGAGAAGCCTTCATTAACTTTGTTCTGTCTGTTATGGCATGGTCCAACGGTCTGGTGGTGAACCATAAATTCCATTCTACCCATTCGGGTGGGTCAGCCTAACGGTTATATTGTTCCCAATGGATATATTGATTTGCCATGGTGAAGTGCCATGTGACATTGTTCTAATATCCCAGTGAATTTATAATTTTGAAGTTCCCTCTGGAACCTTCTATAACTTTTCAATCTTATCTCTCTTCTTACTTAGCTTTCTAGCCTTCTTTCCAGTGAGCTTCGTCTCGGTATTCCTTTTTCCATTCTGATTCTTATCTTCTTTTGGCATAGTTACTTTGTGCTTTTGAGATTCTTTCCTAAGATTTAAGGGTAATACTTCTTATTTATCTAGAGTAGGTACTTCAATTTTCTATGGGTCCTCTAACGTTCTTGAAATGTTGACATCCAAGTCTCCGGTGTTAAATATCTTTGATCTGTTCTTCTATTCTCCAATCAAGTGTGCGATCCTTCTATTCATGAAATATCTTAACTCTTACTTCTTCTGCTCTAAAACTTCTTCTTCTTCCTTCCTTATGGCCTGATATCTTTCAATCCAAGGTTTTCCTAATAACATAGAAAATGGTGCGTTGTCCTCAGTAAATTTAATAATCTCAAAATATTCCTCTGTCGAAGTTCCATTGGCATTCATAGATACCTTGGTGAGATTTCCACATAGGTTTATCAATTTTCCTCTAAATAATCTTATTCCTCCCAGTGAAGGATTCATAGCAGGCTTCCCTAAAAGCTCCCAAGTTCTTTCTATCATGATATTCACCTGTGTTTCCTCATCTAGAACACAGTTAATGTCGAAGTCTCCTATTCTTTCTTCTATGCATGATTTTTCTTTGAAGATCTCTGATAAGTTGACATGTCGGTGGTCATTCAGGGTTTCTTTCATCTGTAGAAATACTTTATCTAATTATTTATGGGGTTCTGTCATAATCATAGTTTCTGAATCCACCTTAGGTTTTTCTTGTCTCATGTTCATTCCTTTAAGCTTAGAAACCATTCTAGGGCAATATAATACTTCATGGTCCATAGCTTTGCAACAAAGACAACTAGATCCTTTGCCAGGTCATTCCTTAGCAAGATATCCCAGTCTTCTGCAACTGTAACAGAGGGTTAATCCTCTCTTTATTTTAAATGATCCATAGCTCTTCCTGTACTGCGTGCTAGGATCATGGTAGTTGTCCTGCAAAAAATTATTTCTAGGAGCCTGCATCCATTTGTTAGTCCAAACATTCTTTCTATGCATAAGTATAACATATCTTTCACTATTATTATCAGATCTACTCATATCAAACCTTATTTCCTCTGTTAGTGCCCTAGTTTTCAAGCTAGAATAGAATATATCAAACATACCTAGATCCATACTGCTGAAACAAAAATTTCCACTTATCTTACTTCTACAGATCACAAAGCTTTCAGATCTAAAAATTTTCACTATTCTTACCTTTATCAGAGTACAGAACTTCCAGATCTTACCTCTCTTCTTCATATCTGACCTCTTTTCTTGGCACAAATATTCACAGGTCAAGTAGAATGCTACGCACTAGGGCAACAGATATATGCACAGAGCTTTCACAGCTTTAGGTCGAATCTTTGCACAAATCTTCTTCTTCATTAGTTCCCATCAATCATAGTTTTAGGTTCCGGCAATGGAACCATTTGTTGGCATAGGGGCAGACCCAGGGTTCAACGCTACAACAACGCACCAACAAAACCCTAACTACCAGCCCTTTCGACAACACCTGCGAAGCAGAAGAAGTCTCACCCGAGGTAGAGGCAGGGGTGGTTGCAAGACTCCAATGTCTGCAACCTTAGCTGGGACACAAATCTGTGATTGTAATACTTAACAAAGAACTTAACACTGACAATTCATCAATATTTAACCACGATCTACCCCACAGATAAAACAGAGCATCACATCATTCATTCATATCTTACGTATCTAAGCAATTAGCATAGAGAGATAAATTAGATCTAGCAGATTCAAGCACCAAGCACATTCACATAGGTCAAATCTAACATCCACATACATTTTTAAGCACAAAGAATAAAAAAATCTATCTATCAAAGCACTTAGCAAGTAAAGACATAAACACATCAATACATCACACAAAGAATAGCAACACAGCATGTACATGGTTCACCCCCACCATGAGGCTATGTCCACCAATTCTTCTTCTTTATTATCTTGGTCAAGCTTCTTACAAGGACGTAGCATCAAAATCCTACTCCGCAGAAGATAGGAGATTTGCGCACACTCTGCCAGATCCTCCTTCTTCGATCTAGGGTACAACACCAAGCCTTCTTACAATTACTTGCATGTAGATCTACAAGTCTCACACAGTATGCACAAAGCAAGTACTTATCACTTAGCACTCTTACAATCTCTTGATCACACAGATCGGATCTCTAGCACTTAGCACTACTTACCACCTCTACGCTTATTACATCACCTAGTCTTCTATATATACATTACAAAAGTGGGCCTAAGCATGGGTAAACCCATGGGCTGACATTCCCATACCCATTCCATAATCCCAAAATCCAAAAATCCCTAAAAGGGGGTCGAGATCCTATGATCTCTGCTTCATCTTGCACTCCACCTTCGACAGCCTATCAAAGTCCCAAAAATAGGTCAAACATGACCAAGACTCCACAAAACTTGGTCAAGGGCCAACACCTGTGGTGGTCGACTTTGTATAAAGACTATCAGGAGCAAGTAAAAAAATGTGATAGTTTTTAGAGGCTTGGATGACCTTTGTGGAAAAATGAAATTCCACTAAGTTCAATAAAATCTAACTGAGCTTTCGAAATCTGAGTTGTTGAGTTTGTCGGGCCATTTCCATAGTGGGGAAGATGAACTAGTTCCAATTACATCGTTACTGCGGTTGATTATGTGACCAAGTGGGTAGAAACTGAGCCAGTCGAATCTGGTACCAAAGAGGTAGCAACTAAATTCATATACGAGAACATAATTACAAGGTTTGGTTGTCCTTTGACACTAATCATCGACCAGGGAACTCACTTTGTAAATGAAACAATTAAAGTTCTACTGGAAAAATTTCTCATCGACCATAGAAAAATGACAGCCTATCACCCACAAGAAAATGGGGCAGTCGAATATTTTAATAAAACATTACACAAGGGACTTACAAAGATATACGACATAAATAAAGATGATTGGGATGATAAGATTTCTGCAATCCTCTGGGCATATAGATCAACATTCAAAAGATTGACTAGGTAGACTCCATTCAAGCTAGTCTACATCCAGGAAGTTGTTATCCCACTACAATTTTGGACTAATTCTAATAGGGTCACAACTGTAGAAAAATTTGATGAGAGAAAAAACATGAACGACTGACTATACCAACTAAACAAGATGGAAGAAGAGAGGTTAATAGCGATCCATCACCAAGAGGTTCAAAAGAAACAACAAAAAGTTTGGCACGATCGTCACATAAATAAAAAGAATATAAAAGAGGGAGACTTAGTCTTACTGTATGATAGTCGCATAAAAGGAAAACCCGGAAAATTTGAAACAACATGGTTGGGGCCTTATGTGGTGGAATATATACGACCGACTGGAGTGGTCCACCTTATAACATTATTGGGGAAACTATTTAAGAAAGTAATTAATGGTTCCCATTTAAAGAAGTATCGGGTATAAAATAAAAGAACCTTGTTGGAAAAATATAGCAGGGAGTTTACAAAAGGAACTGACCAAACTGACTAATCATACATATAAGAAATAAAACTTCCTTAAAATTGATAAACAAAAAAGAAGTTAGACCAATTCAGGTATACAAAACTGAAAATTTAAAGTATTTAAAGAGTAGCCATAACACTAAAGGAAAGCAACAATAAAGTAAAATGGAGAGAGAAAGCAACTATTGGTCAATCCTTAGACAAAGTAACAGAAGATATTCTCGACATTACACACCTTCGACCGACTTAAGAAAAATACTCATAAGAAGAGAATCAAGAGAAAGATTCATTCTGGGAGCAAGTAAGCATGGTTCAAGCAAGCATAGGTCAGGTGAGCATAGATCATATGAGCATAGATCAAGAGAACATGAATCAAAATTGCATGAAAAAATGTGACATCATTCAGACTCAACCAAATTTAGCAAAACGAACAAAAAAACAAGCCATCACTGACATTGATTGAGTCAGTCTAATAATAAATATGGCTCAAAAATAATCGGTGTTCGGCCCATGTATCAACCACATATCAATAGAGGAAACCATGTCAGTTGGGTCCAAGACAATGCCGACAAAGAAAACACCGATGTCGGCGGAGACAAAGTATTTAATTTGAGACAGGAAAAAGTCAATGAAATCATTAGTGATGGAAATGACTGTTGTACAACCATTCATACAATTGTCGAATACACCGATACACATGATATTAAACAACAAGAAATTTCAATTACTGGTCGATGGGACATAAACGAATTCCAACCAAGAAACTATTTAAATGTCCACTCGCTTGACTCACTCGTACCACCAATCTTTATGACAGAAGAGCATGAAATATGAGAATTGTTGGATGCATTGAACCTGATGCTCTCACCACCAACTATAAATTTGGAAGAAGTACATGAATTTTCCTCATTGTTATTTTTTCCTCAACTAAGTATAGAGCAGAGGGCATAGTCGACGGAACCTGTAATTTCACCAACGTTTCCAGAAAATAGTAACCTAGATAACAAATTTTGAGGATGAGAGGTCAATTTGACAACGCAACATAAGGTTCAAGAACGAGGCAATTTTTTGACAGAGCCACTGCAACACCACTACAAATCCGGATACAAAATATCCATCTATAGAAGATGGAGGAAGAAGATTGGAGAAAGAACTAGATAAATTTCACAGAGTGGGCAATATAGGAAGGAAGTTGGAAGGAAGAAACTGAATTCCTAGAAAAAGCAAGAATATGACATATCCTTGGCACCCCGCAAGTAGATGACATGGGTCGATGGAAAGAAGAAGCGACAAAATTCATTGTTAGTATGTATCATCAAGGATACCTCTGGTTAGATCAGCCTATAGCAATAACTAGCAGACTCCTCTACTAAATATTGGGAATCCCAAGGGAAGGGGCCAAGGTACCCAAATAAGCCAATGCTAATGATTGGATGTAGTTTTTAACGGGGTCGATGCCAGCCAAAAACTCTAAGGGATTGTTGATCAACAAAATCATAGACCCAAGAGCCTGCTGGACTGCCATCAAAATTTCTTTTTGCTTCACACCAGCGGGTTGGGCGTATAACATAAAGATGAAAATGGTTGAGGCAATAGCTCAAGTCTATCAGAATTCAAAAAGGTTCAATTGGGCGAAACACTTGGTCGACATGCTCAGAACCAACTACAAGGAAGTTCAAGATTCAGGCCGAGCCATCAAGTTTCCTTCATTGCTAATATGGATAGAAATGGAACAATATGGGCCTGTAGGAGAAGCAACATTCACATCTAAGAAGACTTGGACAATGGAGAAGTACAAATTCTTCACCTTAAATTAGACAGGTACATCAAACTCACTTCCACCAGAAGAGATATTTTGATCGTGGTTCGTAGGCTTGAAAGATAGTACCCACAGATGGTGAATAGAGCAAGAAATCCATCGAGCACTGCCATCACCTTTCCATATTTAACTTGACCTAGACTGCACAAAGCTATGATGTGGAGTCACGTCGGCGCTAGAACCAAAAGAACTACATGACTAGCCAACAGTGGAAGAAATCTTCACAAAAATGGAAAGACAAATCAATCAGAATTTAGAAATTTCTCCTGAGGCACAACATACAAGGATGCCTATAATATTTCCAATGATCAATGGGGAGAAAGAAGAAGAAAGAGAAGCCACTCTTTACATAGTTTCATTTGTCGAAGACTTACAAGCTCTGAAAATCGTTCCTCCAAATCCTTCCCCCCAAAAAAGAAAACAACTAACTAAAAAGAACAAAGGGAAGAAAGTTGTTGAGGAAGAAGCACTAGAGATTGATACATAGAAGATCTGGAGAGAAAAATTCTAGTCGAATGAGCACATTGACTTCAACAACCCCATCATTAAAGAAAAATCGCAAGTCTCACCTCCAAGATCGTTGTGAAATTACAACAAAACCGACAAGACACTGTTATCATGAAGAAGATATGTAGTTACTCAGTCAGACCACAAATGAAGGAGGCCTTCTAGAAATCTAAGAACATAAAGAGCACGCTCAGGAAAATTGAAAAAAGAGGGGTGAAGAGGCAGAATAACTTATAAAGAAAAACTACTTATGTAAGCCCGACAAAAGTCATAATGAACATGACATAATGGCAAATAAGGCCAAAAACAACACCAAGTAAGAAAAGAATACCTAACACTGCAATCGACCTCACCAGGGAGTCACCTCCAACAAAGCTAGTCCTAATCGTAGAACAATTTCCAACAAAGAAAAAGAAGAGGCAACTCATCATCAATGAATCATTCAAACCAACAGAGTCAAATCAGCTAGTCGATATGGATGACATCGAGATAGAAACCCTCTATATGGAGTAGCAGGAGTCGGTCGAAGAAATCGACACGGAATTGGTACAACAAAATTCAACTAGAAAACCAACGCCACCACAACATTCATTTGAATCAATACAATTCGGTGAGCCAACCATTGTGACACAAAAACATGCATTCCATCTGTTTGAGGCATCAGATCAACATGAATAAGTCTTGCGGACAACGGAAACACATCAAGTTGAGAGTAACCTGAATGCTAAGGAAGAAAAGCCCAAAATCGTCATCCCAAGCATACAAGCGAAGAACGTTGAAAAGTTACAGACTGAAGGGCCTTTACCTGAGATAGATCCCATGAATGCTGAGTATATTAACAAAGAAGGGGCGGAGCTCCAGGACAAAGAGGATATGGAGGTACAAAAAACCCAACATGAGGAGGAATAAAAAGATGAAAGAAGCGAACAGATCATCCCGACAACACAATAGATGGTAACAAAAGATGGCCAGACATCCAAATCTAAAAATAAAATAAAGAAAAGGAAGCCATCCATTATCACCATCAGAATGAATGGAACAACAACTCTGATCTAGGATCTTTTCATCGTAACTTATAAAGAATTTTATTAAATGAGCATAAATTAAAATGCACCATTAAAGGAGGGGAAACTTTAAAATGAAGAGACATAATCATCATATCTGAACACAAAAACTTGATAACGGAGTTCGTCCCCAAGTCCTGGTCTCAAATGGGTAGGCTCTTTCATTAACTCAACAAAAGAATTTGGTAAATACATGAATATAACTCATTCTGAAATCAAGCTAAAGAAATAATGCTCAGATCAGAAAACAGACATCACCACTGGATTCATGGCATCGAATTACCTAAAAAGGACTGTCTCCACGCTCTGATCTGACTCTGACACTCCCAGGCCCAAGAATAATTCTGTCTCAGTTTTTGTGCCCTCTGCAACCTGCAATTATGATAGTCCATGCCTCGTAATCCATGCATGTAGTCATACGGTACGGTTTCACCTCCACTAGCTCTGAGCGGATTGTAGTTTTTAAATAATGAATACAGGCGGATATAACAAGTGGCAACAGTGGTGCATTGGTTATGAGCAAAGTTGTAAAGGCATTGGGCAAGGCAGAGGTTCCAGGTTCGAACCCACCGAACTCCATTTTGGACATTGGTTTGTAAATATATATTCATTGAAATATTTTCTCTGCTAACTATATCATACTCGCTATCGATACTTCTACCAACTGATAATATTGGCGTGGTCCGCCAGATTTGGCGAACCTGCCCTATATTTTTAAAACAAAATTCATTCATAGGCCAACATTGGACATTTTCGGGATGCCACATGTTACTTGATGATTGGGCCACATGGCGCCCACCAATAGGTACACTTGTATGCTGATGTTTCTGCCCTGTCACTCTGTACTGACACATGGCGCTTCCTAGGTGGTGCCATGTGGTGTCCCCTAGGGGTGCCACATGGCACTTTTCTATTGGTCCACATGAAGCCCTAAAAAGCCCATTGGCGGGTGACACATGGAAGCCTCTGGTGCTGCCACATGGAATTCTAACTTCAGCATCCCGTATGATGATGTCCCCCTGCCATGTCAGCAGTACAGATGATGATGTTTCCCCCTACTGACTAGCCATGTTTGACCGCAACTTTGACCGTGAATATCTTTCAAACTGTAACACCATTTGACGATCTGTTTTCTCTGTTAGAAATCTTGCGACGCGCTCTTCACGATCATGTTTTTTTCACTAAGTTTTGAGAACTTTGAATTTTTTCCCTTTCTCTATCTGCTGGAGCCATTCTGAGCGTTCTGAGTTGCCTCTGTGAGTTTTGAGTTATTCTTAGCCTTCTCTGGATCCTTTTTGGATCACGCCTTCCCACTAAGAGATTTTTGGACCACCAAAAGATTTCATCAATCAACTGGTAAGTGAGGGAAATGTCCCCTCACTTTGTCCTTCTCGATCCACTTTGCCTTGCTTGGATGTGTACCTTTTAAGCCTACTTGAAGATAATCAACATCACCCCTGTATGAAGTCCTCATCCTCCTGTCCAGGATGATATCTTCTTGTAGCTCATCCAAGTACTCAAGTGCAAACTCATCAGCTGATGGTATTGAAACATCCTCATTTTGATCCATGATCACGGGAGGCTCAAAAAATTTCAACATCTCAATGTTCAAAACTAAGTAAATCTG
>JASDQU011402334.1:22820-42446 GCA_032191745.1 Picea mariana | reverse complement strand
ATAAGAAATGGGTTTCTTGAAACAGAGTTGCCAAGGTTTGGGGAACATGAACCCTGGAGGAGAATACCTACCCATACCTTCAAATCTAAGACTTGACCCATTTAAAAAATTAATAGTTAAACAAATTCAAACAACAAGAAAGCTCCTTCATGAGTGTTCTTCAGAAAGTTGATTGGGGCATTTTCCATTTCTGAAGTGTGGAATAAGGGGTGTAAATGCATGTGGTAAAGTGATATTATATCTCGAGAAACAAAACCTCGCTCAAAAGTTTCATGTTCTACATAAAATGCCTTAGTGTTTGATCCCCAATAATCAAAATAAGTAGTTAGAGAGAGAATTTGTTAATGACTTAAAACCCTAGGGAAACCTACCAATGAATAAATGAAATAAAAGAACGAGCCAGGGAAAAAAAATATAAAAATATGGAGAAGTTTACCCAGGAATAAATTAGAGTCAATATTTTCAGTCCTGGAAACCTTCTAAAAACATGTGAGCTATCACAACCTTTAATTGTTTTTGATAAATCACTTCTCATAATTATTTATGAATATGCCTTCTCAACTTTGTCTAGATTTTTGATAAATAAAAAGTATCTAATATCCGAGCTACTAGAATCTTACATAATTTTCTCTTATAATAATGGGATTTTGTCCTAATGTGTTCAAGCTCTTTGTCATTCTACATAGGGGTAAAATCATGAAGTTGGGTAACACTTTTTGAGAATAGGGTTTCCAAAATTCCTGCTAACATTGTTTCAGTCGAACTAATAATTCTTTCATCCGAAAACCACATCTTTTCGACCGAACTATTGGACATCAAATAAAACAGTACTAAGACGATGGCCTTGACTGTCGTGTACCATCTTATCTGGACAATTTTTTTACGGTAAATATTTTTGGCTGAAAGAGTCTTTCGGCTGAATGTTTTTTCAGCCGAAAGAACCTTTCGACCGAAAAATCATTTATATATTACCTGCACATTGTTCACCTCTTAAATTTCCTAAACTTGTGATGTTGGTAGTTGATAGTTGTGGATAGTTGTGGATAGTTTATATTTGTGATAGTTTATAGTTGATAGTTGCGGGCAGATGTTGGTGTTGGCGGACGTAGTTGCTGGCAGACGTTGGTGCTGACGGATGTAGCTACGGGTGGACGTTGGTGGTTGGTGCTAGAGTTTGTAGTTGCGGGTGGTTATTGTTGGTCCATGTATGTTGTTCAGTTTGTTTTACATTTTTTTTAGTGTTAGTTTGTTTTATAGTTTTATAAGGTTGACAGGGCCGAATACGACCCTGTCCATGTACATGGACAGGCCTGAATTCAGGCATGTCCCTATAAATGGACAGGGATGTATTCGACCTTGTAAACCTTAGCATTTTTTACCATCATTTGGCCATAAGGTCATTTGTCTACCAAGTTTATGTGTGCTCATAATAGTACTTGATTTAGTTTCATTAAATTGAATATATGAAAATCATTAAAAATATTTTGATTGATTGAATTTTTAATGCAAATTTATTATAATTGGCTAACATGTAATATACCTATTTTCATTTTTCGGCTAAGTATATAAAATTTATGTTATTAAAATAAATCTCAGTTCTGAATGCAATATGATAATAATGCTTTTCATGGTATTATAATTTCTTATCTAATTTCCTAATGCAATATGACAATATTTGTTTTCTTGGTATTATAACTTCCCCATGGGCACCTACTTATTATTTTTTTTAAAGTTATGAATTATGTTATTATAATATCCCCATGAACACCTAATTATTCAACCTTAGGAGGAGGTTGAAAGGGCTGAATATGGCCCTGTCCATGTATAGGGAAAGGGCCGAATTCATGCATGTACCTATACATGGAAAGGGAAGTATTCAGCCCTGTCAACCTACTTTCTAAGTCTATGGGTTCATTTCCAATGTTCAATACAAAATTCCCAAATCCATTTAGCCTTAGCAATTAATTAATGTAGCAAACAGTTCATGTTCAATTGAATACTTATACATTCAGTTTGGAAATCCTAAGGTTAGTTATGAATTATAATGGCCTCTTTAAGCATATTTGTACATTAAATTTATTTCTAATTGTATAAATTCAACACTAAATTTGTACATTAAATTTATTTCGAACTGTATAAATTAAATTTATTTTTAGGTAATTAGTTTATTTTGTTTTGCAGTTTTTTTAAGTTTATTTTTTTTATAGTTTTAGAATGTTGACATGGACGAATACAACCTTGTCCATGTATAGGGACATGCCTGAATTCAATCCTGTCACTGTACATGGACATGGTTGTATTCGACCCTATCAACCTTAGGAGGAAGTTGACAGGGCCGAATACGACCCTGTCGATGTGTGACAGGCCTGATTTTGGGTGTGTCCCTATACATGGACATGGTTATATTCGGCCCTGTCAACCCTAGGAGGAGGTTGACTGGGCTGAATATGTCCATGTCCATGTATAAGGACGGACCTGAATTTGGGCATGTCGATGTACATGGAAAGGGTCATATTCGACCCTGTCAACCTTAGCATTTTTTACCATCATTTGGCCATAAGGTCATTTGTCTACCAAGTTGATGTGTGACCATAATAGTACTTGATTTAGTTTCATTAACTTTGAATATATGAAAATCATTAAAAATATTTTGATTGATTGATTTTTTAATGCCAATTTATTATAATTGGCTAACATGTAATATACCTATTTTCTTTTTTCAGCTAATTATATAAAAAATTTGTTATTAAAATAAATCTCAGTTCTGAATGTAATATGACAATATATGTTTTCTTGGTATTATAATTTATTATCAATTTTCCTAATGGAATATGACAATATCTGTTTTCTTTGGATTATAATTTCCCAATGGAACCTAACTCTTCATTTCTAGAATTTATGATTTTTTTTAAAGTCATAAATTGTGTTATTATAATTTCCCCATGAGCACCTAACTATTAAACCTTAGTAGGAGCTTGTCAGGGTCAAATACAACCCTGTCCATGTACAGGGACATGCCCGAATTTGGGGTTGTACTTGTACATGGACAGGGTTGTATTCGACCATGTCAACCTCCTTTCTAAGTTCATGGGTTCATTGCCAATGTTGAATACAAAATTCCCAAATCCATTTAGGATTAGCAAGTAATTAATGTAGCAAAAAGTCCTTGTTCAATTGAATACTTATACATTCAACTTGAAAATCCTAAGGTTAGTTATGAATTACAATGGCCTCTTTAAGCATAATTGTACATTAAATTTATTTCTAACTGTATAAATTCAACATCAAAATTGTACATTAAATGTATTTCTAACTGTATAAATTCAACATTAAATTTATGTCTAGGTAATTAGTTTAGTTTGTTTTGCATTTTTTTCTAGTTTTAATTTGTTTTACAGTTTTAGAAGGTTGACAGGGTCGAATACGGCCCTGTCAACTTTAGGAGGAGGTTGACAGGGCCGAATACGGCCCTGCCCATGTACACGGATAGACCTAAATTTGGGCATGTCCCTGTACATGGACAAGGTTGTATTATGCCTTGTCAACCTTAGGAGGAGGTTGACAGGGTTGAATACGGCAATGTCCATGTACAAATAGTCCATGTTCAATTAAATACTTATACATTCAGTTTGGAAATCCTAAAGTTAGTTATGAATTATAATGGACTCTTTAAGCATAACTGTACATTAAATTTATTTCTAACTATAAAAATTCAACATTAAATTTATTCCTAACTGCATAAATTCAACATTAAATTTATGTCGAGGTAATTTGTTTAGTTTTTTTACAATTTTTTTTAGTTTTAGAAGGTTGATGGTTGATAGGGTTGAATACGGCCTTTTCCATGTACAAGTACATGCCCTAATTCAGGTCTGTCCCTGTACATGGGCATGGCCGTATTTAGCCCTGTCAACCTCCTTTCTAAGTTTGTGGGTTAATTGCCAATGTTGAATACAAAATTCCCAAATCCATTTAGGCTTTGCAATTAATTAATGTAGCAAATAGTCCTTATTCAATTAAATACTTATACATTCAGCTTGGAAATCCTAAGGTTAGTTGTGAATTATAATGGCCTCTTTAAGCATAATTGTACATTAAATTTATTTCTAATTGTATAAATTCAACATTAAACTTATTATGTATAAAGCAATGAGAAAATTATCAAGAAACCCATTCTCTAAAAGAAGGGTACACATTTTGTGTGAGGATTATAGGATAAAGCAATAAGAAAATTGTAGGAGCTACAAACATACAGAATTTGAAACTATATTTTATATAAGTAGAAAACATGATCATGCTCCTTTAAATAAGTTCCAAACAAGGTAGGAAAATCTGTATATTTAGGAGAATGACCATGCTAGTTTAAATAAGTTCCAAACAAAGTAGGAAAAAGTGCAGATTTAGGAGAATGCTCATACTCCTTTAAATAAGTTCCAAACAAGGTAGGAAAAAGTGTAGATTAAGGAATTAAGGAATAAATTCATTTGTTTTAAGATTTTATTTCTATGGTAGAATTGGGGCCTATCCATTTGCATGGACAATGCCAAAGTCAACTCTTTTCATGCACAAGGACAGGCCCGAATAAGGGCATGTCCCTGTGCATGGATAGGGCCAAATTCAGCCCTGTCCATGCACAGGGACAACCCTGAATTTGACCTTATCCATGCACAGGGACAAACTTGAATTTGACCCTATCCATGAACAACGACATGCCTGAATTTAGGTATGCCTTTGTGCAATGATAGGGCCAAATTCTTCCCTGTCCATGCATAGTGACATGGACGAATTTGGCCCTGTCCATGCATAGGGACATGCTCGAATTTGGGCTTGTTCCTATGCCTGGACAGGGATGAATTCGGCCCTTTCCATGTATAGGGACAGGGAAGATTTGCATAGTGATCTAGAACCCTCAATGTTTTTCATACACAAGATTAAACTAAATTTGATGCATGCTGGAAATTACAATTTAGATTTTTGTTTGTAATTTTGTGCATTTTCAATATTCAATTACTTTAGAAATTAATTTAGTGTAGAAAATTTCATTTCTAGATATGTTTTGAGTCTAAAAAAAGTCATTTTCCATTCCAAGTAGACTCATTTACTTAGTTTTTCTGTACTTTCAAAATTGATTCCGATTTCTGTTCTACATTTTTTGAATACACTAGATTAAATTATATGTAATGCATGCTGGAAATTACAATCTAGATTTCTGTTAGTAATTTTGTGCATTTTCAACATTCAATTACTTTAGAAATTAATTTAGTGTATAAAATTTCATTTCTAGATTTGTTTTGAGTCTAAAAAATGTCATTTTCCATTCCAAGTAGACATATTTACTTAGATTTTCTGTACTTTGGAAATTGATTTTGATTTCTGTTTCACATTTTATTAACTGATGTCATTGATTATAAGTCAAAAATTTACATTTCTAGATAATGTTTGAGTCTGAAAAATAAATTTTCAAATCTTACTTTAAGCTCATTTCATAGACATGTTACATTCTATAAAAAATTCTATTGAATTCTTTTATAAATTTATGCATTTTTCACTCATATTTGATCCAAAAAAATTATATTTCAGATTGTATTTGTGCATTTAAATTTGAATTCCATACTTTACTTTTTCTTAAAATTCACTCTTTATTTGCAAATCTGAATGTAACTTACTTCACACATCACATAAATTCAAATATGAAAACTCTGATTAGTGTGGGCTTTTGGTTTTTGGTTTATTTTGTTTCTTGGTTAAGTACAAAGTTGAGATAATGTGTGACCCTTTTCTCTCCTGGGATGGTACATGATTCCTAGGAGTAGTTAATAAGGGCATGATCACATTATTGATCTTCCTCGTATGATGGGATGATAAAAGATTATAAGTAAATATCATGAGAATCATGTGGGCATTCTTCCATTAAAGAAGAACTTAATTGTTGACTTTGTCTCGAAATCACCCTTGCTTGAGTTACAGCCCCCTTAATTGTTGTGTGGGTTTTTTGTTTTATTCTTTGTCTTTACCTAAAGAAAGTTAGCCGCCTTGACTTTGGAAGAGTTTAATTGTTGACTTTGTCTTGAAACCACCCTTTCTTGAGTTATGCCCCCCTTAATTGTTGTGTGGGTTTTTGGTTTTGTTCTTTGCTTCTTCCTAAATAAAGTTAACTTCCTTGACTTTGGATCCCCTCTCTTGACTTGTTTTTTTCTTGTTGATTTTTATGATTTAACAATTAATATTTTATGTTATAAAATATTTTTTGTTTAAATTATTTAATTATTTAATTGAGTGGTTGTGATCCCTCTAGGACAATGCTTCTTGGTATATTAAGCCATCGTGGGATAACCTATCTAACCTCTTCTTGTCGCTGACATCTAAGGGTCTTTTCCATCTTGCCACAGATCTCTTCTTGGTTGTTGTTTGGGGATTTTGGTTCTCCTTGCTGGTGTCATCCTCCTCATTTTTTTGTTGGTGTCTCCCTCCTCATATCCTTTCTAATTCCACCCTATGTATGTTGTCATTTTCTTCTATTGTTGGTGCCACATGTGTATGTTGTTGGTTAGTTTATTGATATTTTACCCTAAAAGTTCTTGTTGGCAATTTGTTCCAAGTGTCATGATGAGATCTACCCTAAGGTTTGATCAATGATCCCTTGAATCTTTTTCTGAGCCTATATATAAGAGGATAGCAACAACATATCATGTAATATTGTTTCTCGTTTTAGTTTTAAAAAAATGTTTTGTCAGTGATTGTTTTTAGTTTTACTAGATTATGGATTAGAAGTTTTAACATCTTGTTGATTGTAATATAAAAGTAACTAATGTTTAGAAATTAAAATAAATATTTCTTTTTTAGTTAGCTATATTTTTTGCTCTTAAATTTTAACATGTTACACATAGATTATCTTAAAAATTACAAATTACCTTCTATTATTTACACAGATATAGATGATTTTCTACATGTCACATTTTTTTTATATTTAAATATTTTCATGTTCATTATTATCGAATCATAGTAAAAAATATAGTTGTTCTAGTTTTTTCAATATATGTTTGTGATGCTTTGAAGGTTTTATAAATGCTTAAACTCTTGTGTTATAAATTTAATATTTCCATTTAATGTTTCTATAAACTATGAACTTTCATATCCATGAATTTTAAATGGATAGATATCGAGGCGAGATGTTGAGACATGAGTCTCCAGACATTCTTCGCAAACTCTCTAGGATATCCCATGAAGGAAGAAGAGGAACCCCTTCTTCGAATAAGACTCTGAGTGACTAACATCAATCTAGTCAGAGTCTGTGAATAGATCATCTCGAGAATGTGCTCAAAATAGTGTTATGTATGCAACCTTCTTAGATAGGTTGCACATTAATACTCCAACATCGAAGAATTTAGGGAATACATATTAGATTCAACCATTCAAGATGACACTAACTCAGGTACTTGGTGAAGGTAAGAAATTTTTTGCATGCATGCAATCATATGAATTTAGGAAATTGGAGTTTGTTGATAATATTAAAAATTGAAATTTAAAACTATGGCCTAAATAGAAATGAAATTGAAACAAATGATCTTAGTGCATTTTTTGCAAGACTGTAAATCTAGTGTGGAGTTCTCTTTCTTTTCATTAATGTTTGGAACTAAAGTAATATAGTAATAGCTATTCATTGTGAAGCAATATCGTATGTTGGATGAATGTGGTGATGTTTATCCTCGTAGCATGTTGGTGGGAAGAGTGTTATGCATGCAAGTAACCATAGTTAAGACACTTCATTCCTTGAGGATCCTTCATGACACTGCTTCCACCGTAGCTACAATCGCCTCTCCATGCCATATCTTCAATGAATCTTGAATGCAATTACAAGCTATATTTATGTTTTAATAGAACAATCAATAAGAATTTAAATGTGGCTATTGATTAGATTTTATAATTATGTATTTGGTAAATTGCTTTTTAAATTATCACAAATGAGGGAAATTGAATTACCTACACCAAAGGGAATTAAGTCCCTTCACAATAACTCAACCAATCAAAAACTAAATATAAGAAAAAAAGCATTCGACAAATAATTTTGGTTTTTCAAAAAATAATTTTAATATATGTTTTCACAAAATTTTGGAAATCTTTTGGAAAAGTGGCTAACTAATATGAAGTCAAATTAGGTTGAATTCATAACGAAAACTATAGTCCCTAGCGGGGTAGGGACTAATTTTTTAGACTTCCAATACACATTGGAATTTGTGTGAAATATATAACTCATATTTACATGTTATCTTTTGTCATTACGTATTTAATACTAAAAATTTCCCTTTGTATTTATAAGAATGACAAATGGAGTTTTGTTTAGAATATGGAAAAGTGAGCCTTATATATAGACAATGCTTTGACCTAGAAACCCAAGTGTGAGTGTATGAGTCACGAGGCTTTTGGGAAACTATGGATATCCACCCTTGTGTCAAGGTGTTTTTACTCCTTGAATTTATGTAGCTTTTAAAGACTATATGGATAATGAGGTTCCTTGTAAGAAACTATAGATATCCACCCTTGTTAAGATGAGATCCATCTTTGCTAATATTTTTTTAATTATGGAATGCATTTCACTTCCAAATTAAAGGAAATCCCAATAAGTAATTTGTCACAAATCAACAGAACTTGTTTGAATTTTTTCACTTTTTGACACCATGGGTTGTGTGGCACTAATTTACTTTGGTTAAGAGGGATTGAACAACCTACACCTACTACAACCAAACTATGTCTATTCACTTAGGGTATACCCATAACTATGCTCTAAGTCACAACTATTATATCTACAACTAAGTTATGCAACCAAGTTCTCTAACAACTAGGCACACATCCAGTCACAACCTTAAAACATCTTGGTAATACTTTTAATGCTTATGAAATATTCATCAATACTTATCCAAATATAACATTACAAGGAATAGTAGAATTCGACAAGTAAAGACACCAGGACATAGAAGTACAAGATGCACCCTAGGTAGATGCCTTAAACTATTATTATGAAGAATATTACAAGAATAAACAAAGCAGTCCAACCACTACCTAAGACTTGTTTTATAGAAGTACAAATTATCCTAGACACAATTGCTTATTGTGAGACCACTTGCATAATACAACCCCTGAAGCATCCACAGTCTGCCTCCTATAGATTTTTTTCTTCAACTACAACAATATCATTCTAGCTCTACCATGCCTTAGACACTTTCCAAGCCATCTAATTCCTTTGTGTAGACTACCTAAGACTCTTCCAACATCCAATTTGATCATTGTGTCAAAACCTAGACTTAACACCTCATAACTCCTTGTTCATTTGCTTGATCACTCCTTGATCAAATGTATTTTCACAATGCTTGTTTCCTCTTTATATAAGTGGGAGGTACCAATCATTTTCTTCTCCTAAGTTATATGTCACCATCCCTGATGCCCAAGTGGACCCAAATGTGGAATGCACTCCATTGTTTGTGTATTCATCTCCTCAAATTATTCTAAGGACTGGAATTCACAACCCATTGATTCCATGCTCAAATTGTATCGTGCACTAGTGCCCAATAATACCAAGTATCACACACCCAACTCTTACAATCTTACCACTTGAAAAATGTCCTAGACACCCCTGCCATCCCTTTTGCTACACATCATGCCAAGACAACATCCATCTAACCTTGTGATGCATGCCAAATCAAATGAAGAACTATTTCCCACAAACTAGTGTACTATCACCCACAAATCAAAGAATTACTTCCCACTACATCCATGAACTAAGGAACATCACATCCATTGTCCAAGCCCCTTGTGTGACTTCTATTAGAAGCCACTTATCATAATGCTTATCTTATTTCCATACTTAGCCAAATCACTTTTACCAATATCTTCAGCACTTGGGCGCCTTTCCATGTGCAATACCATCAAAGTCATGCCCATATAGACCCACTACTTTCCACCACATTCAATTGTTCCTACCAATGACTATCTCAATGAACAGGGAAGGGTAGACATTTCCAGCTCCAATATAAGGGTATGTTTGTTGGTGGTGACCTTGGAAGCCACTTTTCATCTTCTTTTCATTGAAATAATGTCATGAGGAGACTCACTACCAAGGAGTAGGTAGTGGATCCTAGGAAACTAATAAAACAATGTCAAGATCAATGAGGAGATTTAAATATGTTCTTTAGAAACAACCCTCTGTCCTTCTGAAGATAGAGGTAACTAAAAAAAAACATGGATTTTGTTTGTGGTAGATGTTCATAGGAAAGTGTTCATGGTAGGTTGGAGCATTTGAGTTGTAGAAGGATACTTGTGGGTAGGTAGAGGTTGGATTTGCATCCAAGAGATAGTGCTCAATGGAACTTAGGCAAGAGGAACTTATGTTCAATATGACATGGCATGGCTCATTTTCATGGAGTAGGTACAAAGTTCAATTAGCTACTCAACTTTCCTAAGTCATGAAGTTTGGAGGTGTAGCCAAGCATGGTAGTTTGAGTAGTGGAAAATTGTATGGTGATTTCAGTAGCAACATTATGGATTGGTTGAAGGAGTTGGCCACATATGAAAGTGGCACTTTTTGAGAGTAATATTGGAAAACAAACTTTGGATAACATTGACATTTTTGAAGAAATTTTCATGGATGGAAACAATTGTAAGTGGGGGAATGTCACAAGCTTAGAAATTTTGTTCCACTTGAGTGTCCCATACCACTCAATAAGTATAGTTGTTGCATGGCACTGGTGTGACCATCAATTGCGTATATCACCTAAACTACACCTATTTAACATGTCCTAACTTGACACAAGTCAGGAACCTTAAAGTATACAAAATATCAAAGTGTTCACTTCACCATAGTGTTAGACTGTGAGTCCCTATACAATCATAAAGTCCAAGACCACATTGATATGAGTTGTAAACCTCATCTATTCATGAGGTGTTATCATGATCCATTGATGAGTTTTCAATGAAATATAGATCTAGATCTTATAAATATATGTACTATAAATCCATATCATCATATCAATACAATGTGCATGAGAAAGGATTAAGGAATTTTCCTCCATTGCTTGTCTTGTTTTGTTTGTGCTTGATTCTTAACATGGTATTAGAGCTTCTTGAGTTTTAAGAGGACTAGTAGTTTACTCATGATAGTAATCCATGGAAGTCAAAGTGGAATAGATAATGCATTAAATCTTGTCCTTCCATCTCTTGTCCCACCTTGTGTGGCATTAGATCCATGGTGAGGAGAATTCTATTATGAATAGTGATGAGAACGCCATGATGGATCTCTAAAGAAGAAGACTCCAAATCTTAAGAAACAAAGTCTTGTAGGACGTATTCTATTATTTCTTCAATGCATATTTATTTTTAGGGCTTCGTGCATCTCCTAGGTTAAATTTGGTGTCACAACAAAGTTGCGTTCATGAAAAAAATTAATCATATTCGTTTCCCAATAACCTACTAGATACGACAATAATACCGCTTGATTTTTGTTATAGGAGTTTTTTTACAAAGGTGGAAGATAGAAAACCGACTAAAATAAAAAAACCTTGGCCAGCCTATGGAAACCAGATCCATTCTTTGGAAACAGTGATTTGATAAGTCAGAGCATTGATTGTTTTGAGGTTGGTTTGAAAATTGGTTCTACTCTCTAATTTTCCACATGAAGGTGCCATTCTAAAAGAAGGGTGCATATTCGGTAGTACTCGACACCCTACGAACAACATCAACTCAAGTGAGCATGATATAAAATAAACGAGTGTAAGAAAGAAATAACAAGAAACATGACAAGTGAGTGAGAGAATAATAAGAAATGGGAAGAGGAGGAAATAATTTACAAAACCCTCTCAAGAAATCAAGGAATTGCAAGAGGACAACCATGAATTGTAAAATCAAGTTAAAAATATTGAGTGGACATTAAGTCAAAAACAAAAACTAATTGATCACATGGTTGATACAATATAGTCAACAAATGATCTTTGAGATGAAATATAAATGAAGGATCAATTAATTGATGCACTTCGGATAAAATTAAGAGAAAAGAAGAATCGGATTGATGACATGATTAATGCAACATCTATAGAAAATCAATAGGTTGAGGCAAGTTGTGATATAGAATATCTAATAGAGAATATTGATGCAATATGTGCTACATAAGAGTTCATCCAAATGATTGATGCAACATGTGATACAAATGAAATGATGCAAAAACTTGATGCAACTTGTGACATAAAAGACATAACATAGATGATTGATGATAATTGTGATATAGAAGACTTGATAGCTAATGCACAAGACATGGAAGATATGGAATCTTCCATGCAATTGATGGAGGAAATCTTTGTCAAAGATGAGTCCCAAGAAGAAGCAAAGAATGAAAACAACGACAAAAACAAATGTGAAGAAGAAAAAGAACAACAAAATGATATTTTCAAGATGTTTTTCAGACCTTGGGAAGAATTATCATTCAACAAAGGTTGAAACGACTTAGGATATAAAAAATACAATAGCTTTCATATCCCAAATTACTCTAAACCAATTCACTTTGTGAGTGCAGGACTTCTTGAAGAAGTGAATAATCTTGATAATAAGTGCCAACATTGTCATAGAGTTGGTCCCTTGGAGACACAATGTTTTGATCTCCATCCTTGTCTTCTTTCTGGGAAGACAAATCATCTCTCATAAAAGTGTCGAAAGAAGAAGAAGGTTAAGAAAAATATTCTTTATGGTTGGATCATCTCTCAGAAATGGAATCAACAAGTAAAGAAACTACATTAGTCTTACTATCTAGTCAAGACAGAGGTAAATCCACAACTTCATGGAGAAATAACAATAGTCAAAAGCTTTCAAAAAAATATTCCAGATGATTATGGTGATGATCAATATCCAATTCTATATTTTCTCTGAAATTAAAACATGAATCAAATATGGTACTCTCCATGCCTCAAGGGGGGGAGAACATTGATGAAAAGGATACTCCTACACCTTCATGGGGGAGTGAAGATCATTAGTGGTAATACAAAACCACCACATTATTTAACTCAAATTGATTAGTGGTCATCCAAACCATCACATGAAGAATCCAAAGCTTAAATCTTGGATGCTTTAAACCATGAATCATTGAAGAACATAAATAATCCTAAGCTAAATCTTGGATCCTCTCAACAAACTTCAACAAATTTCAACAAACTTCTCACCTTGCAACTGATAGGGGGAATATTAGACATCAATGATGATAGTCAAGCTTCAAGATTCAAAGTCCTATCATTCATAAAAATCAATCAACATTTGGGAATTCTAGTATGGTAACTAGTCTCCTCAAATCAAAAGAATGGAATTGTTTAAACATGGAAGCTATTCACTTCTAGATGAACTATTCAAAATACATATTTTGGTGATTTTTTCAGGTAAATATTCATCAAAGATCAATTCAATAGTTTCACATTGAAGATGATACCAGTTATTGTTTTGTTATTGGTACTATTATTCAAACTTGTGATTGGCGGGGGGGGGATGTTAGACTATGAGTCCCTAGACAATCACAAAGTCCAATACCACATTGATATGAGTTGTAAAACTCATTTATTCATTAGGTGTTGTCATGATCCACTAATGAGTTGTCAATGAGATATCGATTTAGATCTGATTGATATATGTACTACAAATTCATATCATCAGATCAATACAATGTATATTATAATTTATTAATTCCTTTTCCTCCATTTCTTTCCTCGTTTTGTTTGTGCTTGATTCTTAACACATAGGCAATGATGCACACCACCCAACCATAGGAAATGTTACACCATTGTCTCCCCTAAGATAACAATACTTGAACAAATAACTACCCAACATGAGACTCTGTTGTCATTCATCTAGGATAACACATGATACTACATGAATATCATGTCTCTGCTTTATAGGCATTCACATACCTTATGTACACTCATTGGCATCATTACCTTGCCATGGATAAGACACAACCCATTACATTGAAAAATAATGTTGTCCTCTATCAAATCTTTTTATGGAACACCTCATCAATCATCTACTATACTCAACTAGACATCCTTAGTCCTCATAGCCTATGCATCAGAACACCATCCTAACTGTCTTATGGCTACCATCCATGAGTCAGTCACTAAGGATACCAAACCATATGGACTTGTCGTTCACCCTTTAGCCAATTTTTCTCAATGCGCCAACTATCATGCCACTATCAATGGTACCTCAAGTAGGGTCCTTACACTCTCCCCTACATGAATTATTGACATCCTCATCAATGTAGATCCATTGGCTCCTCCAATGAAAAGGGTGTTAGTGGTGAAGGGACACTTCCATAATTTCTGCATTTGAGCATGGATCTAATACCATTTGTCACATTCATGTGGCTCGGAGACCATTTGTCATGAGGCTAGACTTTTAATTTTACTTTAGCATCCCATACCACTCAAGAAGTCTAGTTTCCATGTCGCACGAGCGTGACCTTGCTAGTTGGTCATGACCATCAATCACTTGTGTCACTCGTACTACACCTACGAAACATGTCTTGATTAGATCCAAGCCAAGAAATTTAGATTGTGGATAATATCAAAGTTCTTGTTTCACCATATATAGTGTTATTCCATTTCCACCCAACCATGGGAAACCAACTACCCAACATGAGACCATGTTGTCATACATCTAGGACAACACATGCTACTCCTTAAAGATCATGTCCCTACTTTATTAGGCATTCACATACCTTTAGTACACTCATCAACATCATTTCCTTGTCATGGATAATACATAATCCATCACATTTCCAAATGATGTCATCCTCCACCTATGCCTGATATGCAATGCCTCATCAATTGTCTTCCCTACTCGACTAGACATCTGATGGCCCTTCTATCCTACATGCTAGTACACTATCCTAACCATATCATGGATGCGAACCATGGGTTAGTCACCAAGGATACCAAAATGTATAGTCTCACCATGCACCATTAGCCAAGTATACTCAACATTCCATCCATCATAACTTTGCAAATGACACCTCAAGTAGGGTCCTTACACCCATGGTCCTTAAGGAAGGTTAGTGGTCGCAACCGCACTCCTCAAAGCACGACTGCTCCCCTTAGGACTTCCTTTCTCTCACGGCTCAAAGAACTCAACGGTTCTTCTAATCCCCAACCGGGAATTCTGCACCCCACAGGTTCTACTTCATGTGATTCTCACTTCTCCTTTCGGAGGATCGGTGCTCGCGACTTTGCTATTCCAACAATCAAGTGCTTCCCTCTCGGATCCCCGAGATCCGATGCCTCGGCTAATGTTGGCCTTCCTTTCATCTATCGGGACTTTGGTTCTGTCGCAGCCTCGCTATATCGCAAGTTCGCTACTCGCGACCTTCAACACTACTTCCTCCACCTCCCGAGTCTCGATGTTTCGATACGTCGAGACTCCGATGAGCTCACTACCTCGTCTTTTCGCGACCTCGTCACTCGCGAGATCGACCATTCGGCCCTTCGACTCCCGAGATCCGATACCCAAGGTCACCTGCCACGTCACCAACTCTTGTGTTCCCCACGTCTTACGAAATTCCTCGGAACTTCGCACCTCATGATCTTCGTGATTTTCGTGGCCAAATCTCCAATTGCTTCCACGCGAAACTCCGATATGCCCAATCCACGAATAGAGTCACGCTCCTCGTGATCCTAATCGATGATTCCTGTTCACTTGAGCTTTGAACCTTTACTATCCTTACTCTGTAGCCTCCCTGCAACTCCGATAAATCCAACGATTCATCGAAGCCCGCAGATTCTTCATGAAAAGTACCAACCGTCCACTCTTCTTCAGCGTAATCCACGAACAAGAAGTGTCCCTCCACGAGACTTGTTCGCCAACCTACGACTCGTCCATTCAACCTGCTCACGCACAACTTCTGGCTCGACCCTTCAATTAACTCGAAGGTCTATCCTTCCTAAGCTTCGACGACTTCAATTCCCTCAGGAAAGAAGCTCTTGCACGCACCCCTTGCAGAAAATCTTCAAACACACTAAGTGTTGAAGTCTTCGATCCTGCGCACTCCTGCAACAGAAATCCTTCTATTCCTTGGCTCAAAATCACAACTCTGAGTCTTCGTCTAGCCTGCGCATGCCTTGCATGGCTCCGGTGCCAAATCTTCACTTCTGAGAACTTAGAACGAAAGTTACCTCTATCTGAACCCCTCTGTCAACGCACTCCTTACGGATGATTCGACTGCACTCCTTGCAGGAATTCTCTGGTTCAAAATAGAGAAACAATTGAAACTAACTCCTCGTTCTTACGGACTTCATTTCAACCATGAAATCACATACACAACATATAAAAGAAAATGCATAACAAGAAGCAAACATTCATGAGCATAATATCATCAATACACAAAGAATAACACAGCCATGGAATTGAATCAAAGNCTAAGGATGTGAGCTATCCGCTCAAGGTCCATTACAATATACAAAGTGCGCTTCATCAAATCAACACATTAATGTTTTGCGCAACAGTTTCAAGGTGCAATTCAAAAAGAAATCGCACTGGCTTGTCCAACTGTCTCCCGCTTTCGCACTGGCTCGCTTGACGTGGGTGATGATCCTACATCATACTCCCTCGCTTGAAAATTTTCATGGGCTCATGTCCATGAGCTCATGCATGGTCTTTCCATGCTTCTGTATCATCACTTCGCTTTCCCAGCTAGCATCCTCCACTGGGTGATTCTTCCATTTGACCAGATACTCAAAGTATTCCTTTCTTCTGGTCCTTTTTCCCACTCGCTTGTCCAATATGCACTCCATCTGTGGCTTCTCTGCTACTGGAAATTGTTTCATCCACTGTATTACTGGTTCCTCAGTTCCAGTCTCTATTTTTCCAGCCCTATATGGGTATAAATCTGAAACATTAAATATCGGAGATATCCCGATGCCATCTGGAAACTCAATCTCATAAGCGTTCTCGCCAAATTTCTTCAGGACTCTGCATGGTCCAATTTTCTTCATCTTAAGCTTGTTGTATGTTCCCCTTGAGAACCTTTCTTTTATTAAGTGTGCCAGAACTAGATCACCAACTTCAAATTGAAGTTGTCTCTGATGCTGATCTGCTCTGCACTTGTACTCCTGATCTGATTTCATCAGTCGTTGCTTCACCTGACTGTGAAGTTCCTGCATCGCCTCAGCGAATTCTTCTGCACTAGCACTGCTAGTCGTAGTTTGTTTTGAATCTCGCAATTCAGAAACTCCCCTCGGTTGTGTCCCATACACAATTTGAAATGGGCTTCTGCCTGTACTCCGATTCACTGAATCATTGTATGCAAACTCTGCCTATGGCAACACATTGTCCTAGCTACTGTGGTGCTCTGTCACTAGGCTTCTCAACAAATCTCCCAGACTTTTGTTAACCACTTATGTCTGCCCATCCATCTGCGGATGGTAAGTTGAACTAAATGCCAAGTTAGTCCCTAGCTTCTTCCATAGCGTCCTCCAAAAATGTCCAATAAATTTGGTATCCCTGTCCGAGACTATGCTTCTCGGCAATCCATGAAGTCTAACGATCTCCTTAAAAAACAAGTTTGCGATGTGCGTCGCATCGCTGGTCTTCTGGCATGGAATGAAATGTGTCATCTTCAAAAATCTTTCCACAACTACAAAGACGTAATCAACACCTCTCTGCGTCCTCGGAAATCCTAATACAAAATCCATGCTTATCGCCTCCCATGGTCTCTTTGGTATGGGCAATGGCTGATAAAAACCCGCATTCTGCTTTCTCCCTTTTGAATGCTGACAAATCCAACATCTGTCAACAAACCTCTTAACATCCGCATGCATCCCTGACCAAAAGTATGCTTCGCTTAGCTTCGCAAATGTCTTTTCATGGCCAAAATGTCCTGCTAAGCCTCCACTGTGTTTTTCCTTCAGCAAGTTCTCCCTCATGGTGCAATTCGAAATACACAGTTGATTACCTCTGAACAACAATCCTTCCTGGATCATATAGTCTATCCATGGACTCCGATCTCTGAGAACTGGATTCTCAGTTGCTTCATATACTTTAGCAAAATCTGCATCTTCTGCATACATGTCCTTGAGATTTTCAAAACCCAAAGTTTTGACTCGAAACTCCTGTAGCAACAAACATTTCCTGCTCAAAGCATCAGCCACTTTGTTAGTAGTCCCTGAAATATGTTTGATCACAAACATGAAATTTTGCATATACTCTACCCATTTTGCATGTTTCTGATTCAACTTCTCCTGTTGACTCACAAATTGCAATGCATGATTATCGCTGTACAAAATGAATTTCCTTGGGATCAAGTAATGCCTCCACTTTTTCAACGCCTGTATAATAGCATAAAATTCCTTATCATACGTGGAGTATTTCAGCTTCGTGTCATCCATCTTCTCACTGAAATATGCGACTGGTATGTCGTCCTGACTTAAGACCGCTCCTATGGCATACCCACTGGCATCACATTTCACTTGAAATGTCTTCTGAAAATCAGGCAACACCAACACTGGTCACTCTGTGATTTTTTGCTTCAACAGATTGAAGCTCTTCTCGGCCTCTGTTGTCCAATGAAAAGACTTATGCCACTTTTTCACTGTGTCCATCATTGTTGTGCTAATTCCACTGAAATTACTAATGAACTTTCGGTAGAAACTAGCCAAACCATGGAAAATCCTCACCTCGAAAACATTTCTCGGTGACGACCAATTCTTGATCACTTCCACCTTCTCTGGATCCATCCTCAACTCATTAGCCGAAATAAAAAAACCCAAATAAATGAGCTCTGTCTTCATGAATGAACATTTATTCATGTTGATCAACAACTTTTCTTGCTGTAGTTTTCTCATCACAATGGCCAAATGTTTCAAATGTTCAGCCTTTGTCTTACTGTAGATCAATATATCATCCAGATATACGACTACAAATTTCCCAATGAATTCCCTCAGGACTTCATTCATCAGTCTCATGAATGTGCTCGGCACATTTGTCAAGCCAAATGGCATGACCAGCCATTCGTACAAACCTTCATTTTTTTTGAATGTTGTTTTCCACTCGTCGCCTTCCCTCATGCAAATTTGGTGATATCCACTTTTTAGATCAATTTTTGAAAAATAATTTTCCCCACTCAGGCAATCCATCAAATCATCCATTCTTGGCAGTGGAAATCTGTACCTGATGGTAATTTTATTGATCACTCTAGAGTCTGTACACATTCTCCAACCTCCATCTTTCTTCGGACTGAGTACTGTCGGAACAACACACGGACTCAGACTTTCTCTGACCAGTCCTTTATCCAGTAACTCTTGGACCTGTCTCTTGACTTCCTCATTCTCCTGCGGCATCAACCTGTACGCGGTTTTATTTGACAAACTTTCTCCTGGTATGAGGTCTATGTGATGACTCACACTTCTCATTGGTGGCAACGAATGGGGTAATTCATCCACTATGATGTCGGCGAACTCTTCTAGCAGTTCCTGAACTTCAACTGGTAAATCATCCACTCTTGTGCTAGTCAGAACAATTCTCAGTTTTCTGACCACAAAGAATTGTGGATCTTCATTCTTCTCAACCGCCGTAAGAAGCTCCTTCCCACTCATGATAAGTATCGTGTTGTTT